>OY735210.1:60368057-60495557 GCA_963457665.1 Thysanoteuthis rhombus | reverse complement strand
ATCAAATAAGTGTTTTAATTTCTGTGTTGTTTCAGTGCCTTAACAAGCAAAAAGAGGGAAAGAAAATTTAATTAATGGTAATTATTTTGAGGCCACAAGTTGAAACCTACATCCTCTGATGAGTAATGGCAGTTTTTGGGATCGTTTTAACACCCTCCCATACTTGAGTGGCAATTTGCATATCCTTTCCTCTTAAGTTTTGTCAACTGAATATCCTCCCATCCAATGGTGGACAAAGTGGGGAGAGAGCTCCAGGTGACACCATCAGGGTTAGTGAGGCCAAGATGATTACCTAAAGTCTTTCTCCTAGTTTCTTGATAATTCTTCTTTCTTATATCACCAAAAGTTCTCCATGAATTTCAATGAAGTTTTGTGAAAGGATAGACAATAGGGTAAGGAGGAATTAGTTATATATTAGGGCGGATCTAAATTTTTATTTGATGGAGAGATATTTTCCTATTTTTTTTTATACAATTTTATATATGCCCATAACTGTCCACGATATATCTCCAAAAGTTTTCAATGAAATTCAATGGAATTTTGTAGGAGAGTGATCATAGAAAAAATGATTGATTTTGGGCAGAACCATGCACAATCAATTCCCCTACGTCATAGATATATGTCCACACTGTATATCACCAAAATTTCCTGTCTATCCACACAATATTCCTAAAATTTCTCAATGAATTACAGTGTAAATTTGCAGAAGGGTGGAAAATAGGTCAGGAAAGAAGTCTTACTAAGATAAGATTACCAAAATTCTCAATATTCTGGGAAGGCAGCTAGTTCTGGGAGGAGGGGTGACATCATGTGTTACTGCCTCAGGTAACACCAACCATAAGCCTGCCACTGCTCCCATCTAAAGCTGCTTTATTCTGAACCATCATAATTTTGGGAAAGTTAAAGAAATTATGAAAAACATTGGAATTCCTTTATTTCATCAATGAAGTTTTGGCTTGTGTGAATGCTTTAATTAGAAACCATCAACATAGGTTTCTTCAGTTTTCAAGTGAGTCTGATTGACTGGCATACAGACTGCACAAATGGAGCTCCAGGGCTAAAAATTTAAACATTCACTCCTTATTATGTCTAAAAAAGTTTTTCTTTTAAAATTCCATCCAAAAATTGTTTATCAGCGACAGGTTCAACTTACGATATAAGTTTATGCTAAATTTTTCACCAGTTTATGCCTGGCAGCATTAACACTCATTCAGGGTTATTTAGTGATCACTACCTGACAAAAGACAAGAAAAGTAACTTATTCATTGATCTTCCCTTTTCAAATTTTTGTATTAATCAGCCCAACCATGGCATGCTGCCAAAAGATGTTGGTCATGTGATCATTTCCATTGTGTGACTAACCAGACCTGTTTTTAAACACTTTGTTCATGGTCTAAGTTGAAGATATGAATTTTCAAATGCATTATTTGCAAGTCTGTTATGCCTCATAAATTCTCATAGGTTTTTCCTAAAAATAGTTTCATTTACGGCCCTGCATCATCTCCTTGATTCTGTACTTTCGCTTGTTCAAATACAACTCGATAGTCTATGCATAAGCTCCATCTGATGGGTTCACAAAATTCATTGATTGATCAATGGTTTTGTCTTGAATGTTTGATGCCTGGAAAGTTTCAAAAGATTAAACATCCTCCCTGTGAAGGGGATCAGTTGAACATCCTCCTCCCTCTAAAACCAGTCAGGTGGGGAAGGATGTGAGAATTTATGCTCCCCCCCATGGTCCTATTCTAATGACTAATCTTTAGTTTGGAATATTCTCATTGGACCTTTGTGTCTAAGGCGACCATCTAGGTTTGCTTACTGGATGGATTAGTCCTGACAACATCAAAAATCGAAAGAAGACATTCAATTGTTCAAACAAAAGTTGAAAAGAAAAATGATACCTGATCAGAAGAGACTTCTATTTGTGGAAGTTGAATATAAAGAATAAATCGATTCAACATCATTTTTCAAAAAGAACAACATTTTTCAGGGTTTTCAAGTTTTACGGTCACCATAAGAACTTGTAGTTTGGGGTAATTTTCATTTTAAACTTTCAAGATAAAAGATGGAAAGAAGAGAATAAAATTATTATTTAGCAATTAATATTGCAGATTTATAAATCTACCCCTACTTTCTCCCCCAGACTTTTCAAAATGATGTTTTTCTCCCCCCCCCCCCCCAACCATATTTCCATAGTGTGCTAGACAAGCCTGTGACCTGCTGGGTCACCCTTTGAGAGAAAATTAATGAAATTTGAAGTGATCAGAATGAATCCTGTTTTTTGGCTCATTTTCTAATGAATAAATTTGGGAGACTACTCTATTATTAGAATTTAATAGTTATTTACCTTGACAAACTAGTCATTATAATAAAGATAGGGATGAGCCCTAATGTTGACACTACACTCTTATTATTGAATTTCAAATCAGTCAGATTTCCTTTACATTCTTCAAGTTAGCACGTTTACTTTTATATACCTCTGGCTACAAAGCACTGCTTTGGTTATTTAGTGATCACGTACTGATAAACAGAATTAGATTTTTAGTATTATAGAAATGATAATTCAGAGTCTGGCTGTGAAAAGAAAAAATGCTATTAAAAAGAATTCTCCAAATGTTTTTGATTAAAGTTCTTCTTGCAATTAAAAAAGACATAAAAGGTTTTTAGGACTAAAACATAGAAGTCTCAAAGTCTTGAAAAAGACTGACTTCAGCTATCTTCATGATGGAGGCAGCAAGTCATAGTTAGAATAAGACTTTTTCAGTGAAAATTACCCTGTTCCTTGATACACTCAAATCTCAACTCAACAAAAGGCCATCTCTGTGGCTCTCATGTTGATAAAAACAAAAAGCTTGACCAAAAGGCAGTATTGGGTTTATAATGCATAAATAATGTTTGGTGATGATTTTCAATCAACTCTTAGTAACAATCTACACCTGCATTTTTTCAATAATCCTAGTTCTTCTGAAGGTTTTAAGTGCTATTGGTCAGGTTCTACTCTTCTTTGGTCTATTGATACTATCAGTTAGGTGTTATATCATTCAAAAACAAGAACTCTTTGATCTGCAATCATTTACTCCCTTTATTAGAGCAAATATAGTTGTGGCTTGGAACTTATGTACTCTCTGTCCATTTTTTGTTTTTTAATGACTAATTATGGAGAAAAAAAATGGCTGTTTGATGTTACCATTATTTCCAAACAAGAAATATTGGAGTTTATCAAAAGTATTTTAGTTTTTTAATCAATTCTGTGTTCTTTTAAAGCGCAAGTAATAATCTACACATGCAATCTTTTGATAATCTTCTGAAGGTTTTTCGAGTGTTAGTGGTCAGGTTCTTCTCTTACATTTTAAATAATTATAATCAAAAACTGATGGTCACCCACCTCTGAGTTCTATTTCAAGGAACAAGTCACCACACTTAAAATCATTGAGCCACTTTTGGGGCACTGCAGAGGGATATTGTTTCATTTCTTTCCACTTTCCACTTTCCACTTGATGATGATGATGATGATGATGATGATGATGATGATGATGAAGAAGAAGAAGTAGTAGTAGTAGTAGTAGTAGTAGTAGTAGTAGTAGTAGTAGTAGTAGTAGTAGTAGTAGTAGTAGTAGTAGTAGAGGATTCATAGATAGTCTTCAAATGTGTAAAAAACAAAAATACCAGTTAGCATATTGTTGCCCTTTGTAAGAATGTATAAATAATGTTTGAATAATGTATTGATAATGTATAAATAATGTTTGGTGATGTATTCCATAAATGGAATCACCCTGCAAAGAATTTACCAGGCAATGAAATCACAGATGATATAATTATCTGTGATAAATTTACTGCGATGAATTTACCAGATTTTGCCTCTGAAGGCAGATTTGTTGTTGACAGACCAGTCAGTATGAAGAATAGATTTATTTTAAAGTTTTTTAACACTATTTTTCCTCATTCCTACTGATCTTATTTTCTAGTCCCCTCCCAAATTCAAATCATCATGGGTTCCTGAGGAACAATAACTTACACCCTTCAGCTACACCAATGTATATAGTAATGCTTCCATTGTAAACATGAATAGCATATAATAAAGAGTAAATGTTGAAAATTTTCATACCTCTTGCTCCATTGGTGCATGCAACACATACATAGCTGGCCAGCCAGAATCACTTAAAAATGATGTAACCTATGTTGACAATTTTGGTTGACGGTATCTGATGAAGGAACAAATCAAATTGTTCCTCTTTCAATTGTAAACAAAGGCTAAATAAAATGAATATATGAGTTTTTCAGGGTTTTTTCTTAAGTAATGAAAACAAGGACAGACAACTCATTACCAATTGATTTCTTTCACACTTCTCCAGACAATAAAGAAAATAGGAAAATAGGAAAGAAAAAAACATTGCCAATTATTTGGATGATTAAAAGCATAGGACAAGATGCGTATAATCTCATACAAACACTGAATCGGTTTTCTAGAAATCATCTCTCTGTGAACTGTACCACTCATTGATTTCATTGTTTTATTAAAGAATTCATGAAAAAATTCACGGATAGATTTGAATTTCTATGAAATGATTTTTTCAAGAAAAAAAAAGTGAATTTGTTGAAGAGTTTCAAATGATAGGTATAGGGGGTTTTTATCAGCAAAATCTTTACCCTTGAGTGGAAGAGTCCAGTGTTACAGACAGTGAAACAAGAAAATCACAAACAAAAAGATCACACTAATCATTATATAAGTAAATTAGCATGAGTTTGTATCAGGCTATCATCTATACTGGTTGATTCAATGAGGATCGAACCTGCTAACAACAGCCAGCGAGATTAGTTTGCTGATCATTGCTATATGATATGTGTCCTGAAAAAAAAATTCATGCATTTATTTAGATGGAGATGATTTTTTGTTTTGGGGGGGGGGGTATTAATAGAAAAAAATACTGACTTTGTCTAATCAAAAGAGCACATAGTTTGGGCAGGTGGTATCCAAATTTTTACCCCTGAATGGAAGAGTCCAGTGTTATGGATAGTGAACCAAGAAAATCACACTGTTCATTATTAGAGTAGATTGTACAATAAAATCTGTTCTTTTTTAGCATTTGTCAACTTTTTGCCCTCTCGAGAACTTGATTTAGAAATACTTTCATAACAGAATTTTGAAACCTTTTCCTTTTCAAACATTTTTCAATATTTTGTCAGATTTTCTTTCATTTTGTCCTTTAATAATTCTAATTGCCAAGTGGGCATTGTATGAGTCATTCATGTTGACATTTCAGTGAAGAAAAGAAGAATAAATGCTAGAAATGATCAGATTACATTCATATTTTTCAATCAGCCAATTACTTCAGAAGACGCTAATAGATTTCATCAGCAAAGTAACCAAAAGAAAAGGAAAATGAATTGAAAAACACTCACAGAGTACATATCTTTATCAACAATGAACCAAATTATCAATAAAAACTGAGTAAATATCTGTCTGTATATTGCTATGATACAGTGGAGGTGATAGTGAAAAATATCTGCATCCTTCTTGAAATTTGATCAATTCTACATTAACCCACAGCTGAACCTTCCACAAGATTTCATTGAAAATCATTGAGAACTTTTGAAGACGCTGTATGAATGTGTGAATGCATGTAACACATATTTTATTGATGTCTTTGTATAAGAGTGTTCCTTATTTTTTTAGTTTTATTTATGCGTAAAAGATTAGAATTAAAGAAGTACTAACATATCGGATTGAGAAATCAACTGCTTCTGTGTGGAGCATGTGTTTCCCAACACAAATCCAAACAGGCCGAGTGAGAAAAGTAGAAGATCAGAGAGCAAATCTCTTGTCAGAATGGTTGTTGGTGGAAAAGAGGCTGATTCAAAGATGGAACCTGCATGCTGTTGATTATGATCTGCGGTCACATGATTGCTTTTTAGGGGTTTTGATTTGATTGGTCTTATTTAATTTTAACTGATGAATTACAACCATGTCCGTCACTCCTGAGCTGTTTTGCAAAGAGGTAAATAATAGAAATACAGAGAATGATATTACTTTTAATTAATGCTTGTTCATTTTTTTAAATAAATTGTATCACCACAATCACAACCTCTTCCAACTTTGTTGATAGACTTCCATTTTGATTTCTTTCACTTTATCTACATCATTTTCTCTCTTTCTCTTCATCAATATTTATTTTTTACTCTCTTCTTTCACTTATCTTACGTATAAACAGACCCATGTATATATCTTACACTCAGTTTATGACAGATTTTATACAATCTATTTATCTATCTATCTATTTCAATCTATTCATATCTATCTATCACTGTCTCTCTATGTCAGATTAACCATGATCCACACCAATACACTGGTCATATATGTATATATATATATATATATATATATATATATATATATATATTGTATGGGTAGTTACTATCAAGTAATATACAGTAGAGAGGATTCTTTGCTCATACGGATATATATGCATACATGAAGATTGTCAAAGAGTTTGCATTTTTTTGGAAAAGGAAAAATAAATGCTCTTAGCTTCAGTACTTCTTGCAATCAGAATTGAATGCTGATTCCACATGAATTGTTCAAAATACTGATTATTCCTTTCAATAGATTTTTACTTATTTCTTCACCCATGAAACTAACTTCTAAATTTATGTGTAAGTATGAAGAATATTTGCCCTCAAGCAACTGTCTTGACTCCAAAATACCAACCGTTTCCCTATGAAAAGATCCAGAAAAAAAAATTTATTGATGCCTAAAAATATATTAATTAATAGCATGAAACAAAAATCAGTAAGTAGAATAATAATCGTAACAGCTCTGGCGGGTTACTCAATAAAAACCGTTAGGTGAACAATGTCTTTTGCCAACGTACCATGTAAATGATTATCAATTTAAAAAAATTGCCAAAAGTGGTGATCAATGCATAAAATATTACTCTCAGCTTTTGTTGAACAGGGATCATTCAAAATATCTGAATTATCAAAATACAAGCTTAAATGCTGGTGGCCACAAACAAATGATGATAATGATGATGATGATAATACTACTTCTACTATTTTCTTTTCTTTTTTTCTTTACTTACTGTTGTATAGAAACTAATGAACTTTGAAAGCCCAACAACAGGGTTTTCATAGATGTACCTCAAAGAAATGA
Organism: Thysanoteuthis rhombus; assembly: GCA_963457665.1. Taxonomy (NCBI): domain Eukaryota; kingdom Metazoa; phylum Mollusca; class Cephalopoda; order Oegopsida; family Thysanoteuthidae; genus Thysanoteuthis; species Thysanoteuthis major. The sequence goes on along the minus strand of OY735210.1, from coordinate 60,488,407 downwards.
TACTGAGATAAACATCAATTTTTTGATAGTCCTGGTGCTGTAAGTTGAGTAGGAATTTTTGTGTTGACTGATGAATCTAATTGGACATGCTGGAGTAAGAATAGTTTGGGTTGATATCCCTGATCAGTAGCAAAAAAAATTAGCACCACATGTCATAATGGTGGATTTTTGCTGTAGTACTCTAGTCAGGAACAAAATTTCTTCCATTAAATATGGGCATATATATATTTTTCGAAAGAAAATGCCATGCTGAGTAAAATTTACAAGAGAACCATTTGCCTGGGAGCAAGTCTTTTTGAATTAATTACCATCAAATGTCATCAAGCCTTGTTCTAGAATGAAACACCTGTGTTGACTGGTAGCAATGACACAGTGGTGGTAATAGTTGATGGATCCTCTCCAAAAATTTTTTTGCCACTGATCTGAGATATCTACCTAGGATATTCTTACTCACTGAAGGTCCCTCAAGCATGTTCAAAATTGGCTCCGTTGGTTACGATGCCAGGACTAGAGGTCTTTTTATAAGAATTTGTCTCAATGATTTTCTTTCTGAAGTCCTGCACGGTTGTTAAGATAGGTGTCATTAGGATCACTATGAAAACCCATTATCTAGAATGTAGAATAAGGGAAATCCCTCATTCTACTATCCATCCCCTCTCCAAAATAGAAGAATAGCCATAAATAAGATATACATGGCTACGTCACACATCCTTGATCATTATAGACAAAAGTCAAACAAATTGAAAAGCAGAGTACATTAGAGTGAATGAATTGACATAATGCGTGTGTGAGCGTGTATGTGTGAGTGTGTATGTGTGCATATGTGTGTATGAGTTGATTCATCTTACTGAACATCACACAAGATGATGTGGTCATTTTCTTAAATCTTTCTTACTTTCTTATTAGACTCGTGAAAATGCATAGCGCTTAACAATTCAGACAATGGAATTGGTGAGCCAAGTTCAAATTCCCATCACCATTTTGTGCTAATACCCTTGGGAAAAGCTAGGATCCATATCTTTTCTCCCCAGCTATCAGTAAAATAGCATAAAAGACTGCTTTACACTTTTATTCATTCATAGGAATTGATAAAATCATGAAATCCAGTATTAAAAGGACATAATACGCTCTGCAAGTCCTCAAGGTTTTGCTGCATCTCCCTCGTACAGGGCCTGTAGTTTTTTTTCCTCTATCAACTTACAGATATATTGCCATCCCTTTTGCTACATTATCTACCAATTCATCTATCAATCAATCTATCTATTTATCTCTCCCAGTCTTTTCATATCTATTTATCTATCAGTTTCAACTAGTTTTATTTGAGATGGATAGATAAATAGTCATGATATCAAGGTAACAACTTCAGAACTATCCATAAATTGTTCAAATTTCCGAACAATTCATGTTAATGACTCTTTTTGACATTGATGAGAAATTTACAAATCATTCCCTTTATCCTTCTCTGTCTCTATCTTTTGATAAATAAACTCCAGTCTGAGTCGGACACTGGTGTTTACTTTTTTTTCCCTGTAACAACAACAGCAATTAACAATCCTCATCTAATTTATTGCAGTTTTCACAATTTTCCCCGTCACGTTAAAATGAACAGATACATATTTTTAACATTACCCCACCCTGATTTGAGATGATGACCGAATGATTGGCAGGCAGATCACTTACCAATTGAGCCAAATTGACAAGTCTTACATACCTACAAAAATTTATGTTACAATCCAAGATGAGAGAAAAACATTGCTTGATAACATAGAAAGAATTATTGTTCCTCAGTTCTCACAAACAAATTAATTAATGCAATTTTCAATGATTATTGACTACTTGTAAATTTAATTATTTTGATAAATTACTTTTTGCATATCAACAGACTTTTGACAAAACACAATGCATGTCAATAACTACTCACATATGAAATGAGGCTGTAGCAGTGGACTTACAGAGAGCGGAAATCAAGGGAAGTAATTGATTTGTACTCATTAGTGGGTCATGTCATGCTATTTTCAATTTGCATGTGTCGATATTTAAATCATCGCAAGTTTTTAAAAGGTTAAAAAATCTTTACTTATTATTATTCATGATTGGACACTTCTGAAACAAATCAATGATGGCCATTGATTTGTTTCTTGACTTGCATGCCTTCAATGCATGTCATATGTGTCTGTGTGTGTGTGTACAGCACGCAATGATTTTGATATTGTCTGGAAATGATTTGTTATTGTTTGTTATTTCTTCTAGGTTGTCATTCTGTTAACACCATCCAATAGTAAACAGTTGAATAGTAATCATGAGTTGAGTAGTTTTGACAGAGTTTTAATAATCAGAAATTTTCAAGACTACTAAACTTTGAACTCATTGAAAATTGATGTGATATAAAGTGCTTATTGTTGTTGTTGTGGTTCAAAAACATTATCAAGTCTACACAGTCTAGGAAAGAGACCAAAGCTCCCTGGTTTTGAATTCTCCACTAGAACTCCGTACACTATTGCATTCACTTACAATCTGATGAAGTTATAAGACAAACATGTTTATGTTTTCTTTTTCCACGTTTTCTCTTTAGTATCATATATGTATATCTATACATAAATGAACTATTGAGAATAAGATACACTCAGGAGTAAAAGTGTATGGAAAATTTATTTGTTGATTAATCAATTGACAAATTATTTAATTAGTATGCTAGACATGTTTTGGGGAAGGTTCCCATCTTCAGTAGCTTGTGTGTACCATTTAGTGGTTGAAAAGTTAGATTTCCATAGAAAACAAATTTAGCATCAGATGTTTTGCTTTGAAAGCAAAAATGAAAATTAAAATGAATATCCGTGGGAGGCTATAGTGTGGTATTTGGACTATTTTCTGTATATGAAGGAATATATGGTAGTCTGGTTGGATCTTTTGTTGTAGTGCTAGCATCAGTTATGGGTGTTTTATGGGTTGTTTTGGTTAAGGGGGATGGGCATTAAGAACTAGTTATTGTGGTTATTGGGAATATAGCAAAGAATGATTAGTTAAGGAAAACACATGACATGTCATTTGGTTTATCTATCAAATGGAACCTGATTAGTTGTGCCTGTAATAATGCGTGGTAGTTTTGATCTGACTTATCAAAAGGTGGTTGGTTCAGTTTTAGGCGCAAGGAGCTAAAAGTGGCAAAGTGATAAGTAAATAAAATGCTGTGTTTGTGCTGAGCAGGGGTGGAAAAGTTATAACATTATCTACCTCCTCAAATGTGCACGGTGCAAAATACAGTGTGCAAGGAAGTCTGAGTAACCTTTCAACATCAGACTCTATAATTACAGATGAAAGTTAGATCAACCCAATAGAGCAGCACTTCCGCCTGCAGGTAAATTCACCATTATCGAAAGGATAGAGAAGATTATACATCTAACAAAGCCACAAAAATCTTTGAGAACCATGAAAACATACGGATATTTCTTCTACAAACTCTTTTCTCTAATAGGCTAAATATCAAAAACAACCTGACATCTAACACCTACCCATAAGATTATCACAATCACTACAGAACACCCTAACTACTCACAAGCCCGAGCCAACTCACATCCATAAGCCAAAAAATTACAATACACACAAAAAACAAAAAGATGATGATCACATTAAAAGTATAAAATAAATAAACAAATAAAAATAAATAAATTTTAGAATGTTTTTTTTTAATTCCTAAAAAAATCAAGATTAAAAATCCAAGTCAAACTGACTTCAATACCGACTAATGTAAGAACCTTTAATCACTGGTACACTTCTTAATAATGAAACTTTATTATTCCAAATGGTTCTTTGAAACCCAGATTCCTGATCATCAACCCTTTCCAGTCTTGATCCCTTTATTCTATTACACCGTTTCTTGACCAACAGGAATGTCCCCATGGCAACCAGTCTCTTGGAGACCTGACCCTCTGGATGCCCCCTACTCACAAAAGCCATTAGCCAATCCTCAAAACAGTCATCACTATTGATTCTGTTCCCTGATCCACAGCAGCAGGGTGGACTTGAAATGTCTCTTTTTACTGATTCTACAAAACCATTTACTACTCTACCAATGCTGAAGATGTCAGACCTTCCTCCTGAAAATGAAGCTGTTTTGCTTTGAAACACGTTTTGAATGATTACATAAATAAACTCCTCAATATACACCACACTCCAACTCTGTCTCAACTTTTTACAGTACAACTACGTATATATAAGATACTAAAACTTTGATGTTTCATGTTTTCCAGTTTTTTCTCAATTAAAACTAAGAAAATACCTCTTATTGTTACTTATTCCTGGCTGAGATATTTTGATATCAAGTGTCTTAATAGTAACTTTCTCATGAAGAGACAACTATGAAAATTCAAGTTGTTCAAGTTAACTCACTATCACAGAATTTGTCTGATCGGTTAGCTAGAAGGGAATGATCATTAATTTAAATTCTTTTACACAATGAAATTTCTGAAAAATTCCCGACAACTTAATATTGAATCAGAATATATTGACTGCGTGATTCAAAATAAAAAAATATTTCAACAAAAATACATGGAAAAAAAAATAATGAAGGTTACAGAAGTAACTTTGAAATGTTTGATTAAGTTAAGAATTAATGAAATAATGTCAAAAACAGTTGCCAAAAAGTCATATTAAAAGAAAAATTGGGAAGTTTACAAAGATCGTCTGTACAAAACATGCTCATTGTCAGAGAAGTTGATCTGATAACGGAAATAAAGTAAATGAACGGATCCTAAGGAAATGGGGTCCAAAATTAACCAAAAACTTCAGATTTTGAGGCACCACTGTAACCAAGAGGAAGTAGCCCCCTGCATTCATATGGAATGGAACTAAGAATCATATGGAGGCCACTGCATGGACACTAAAAGGAATTAGTGAATTAGGGGTCAAATTTTGCTACCCCTATCATATTAAACTTTTGGAGATGATAAATAAAACACTATAATTATTCACTGGTAAATTAAATGTTGCTTTGTGACTTAGATTTAATTGGAAGTAAATTATTTTGTTACTGCTTCAATGAATTTTTTTAAAAATAAACATCATTCGAAGATGTTTCTGGGCTTAAACATGTAGAAATGGCCAAAATTGTTTGTAAAAGTAATTATTTTACAATTAATTTTTTATTAGATGAAGTATTTAAATCATCATTGATTTCATTCAAAATTTTTAGTTGATTTTTTTCATCACAACTCAGGCTGAAAAAGTTGAAATTTTCAATGAAAAGAGCAACTTAAAGTGAGGATTAGTAGTACCAAAAATTTAATAATAATGATTGTTTATAAAACATCGCAATACTGAAGCACACTCCAACCAAAATAAGGATTTATTAAAAAGTATCACTGCAACAATTTTATAAAGGCCAGTTTGTCTAACAACTCTATTTTCACTTCCTTTCTCTCTCTATGCTGTAAATAAACAGTGCCAATCAGAATCTTTTTCTCTCTCTTTTTCTCTCTCATCACAGCTTCCCACACTAATAACATCTCGGCACTGTACCTTCATTTGCTCAATAGTTTGACTATGATATTGACTCAGTCTAGGGACAAAGCAACCTTCTGGCTTTGAAACTATGGAGAAGACAGTTCCATAATGATCTTTATTCTTAGAATTTTGTTAATGGTATTGAATATCTTTTACAAGTTTAGATAAACATATACATTATACATATATATCAGGTGAAAATAAATAAGGGGTGCTGCAGTTCCATAATGCCTACTGATGAGCTGCCATTGATCAAGTCTAATGCTGAATTGCCACTCTGATTCACCTAAATATTGCAGTTTGCATTTAGTATATTCTAGGAGGTAGATGACATTTTTGCTCCTGCAGTTGGAATTATGGTATATGTAGGAAGTCTTGTTTGTGGTAGAACCAATGAAGGTGTTAGTGTCTGAGGTGGTTGCAGGATGAACTATTTCAATTGTTGCAGGATTGGAAGAATTTGATGGTTTTAGGGATGGTATTATGTGAAACCTTGTTATTCGTTATGGTGTTACTGCTAATCATATCTTTAATATTTCTGGGTCTGCGATAGGCAATGACATATGATTCTTGGAATATTTCTTTGAATTCTGTTTCAAGTGTAATAATATTCCACCTCTTATCAATAATATGTGACAGAGGTGAGAGTGTTGTGGGAGGTGCTTATGAGTGGTATATGATTGGATTTGTGTTTGTAAGAGAGTATGATGGCATCTACTCTTGGTATTGTGGTGACCTTTTTATTTGGTTATCTGTATCTTCTATTGGATATCCTCATTTAGTAAAGAGATGTAGCAAGTTATAGTCATATTTATCAAGTTCACGATCTACAGAGCAAATTTTTATTAATTCTATTTGCTTGTGAGAATGGTAGCTTTTTTCAGGTGTTTGAGTAGGGCCCATTTAGATAGATGGTACTTGTATATGTCAGTAGGCTTAGTAAAGCAGGTGGTCTGGAGGTTTCTATCATTATTTATGTATATGCAGGTGTCTAGGAAGGCTATGGAGTCAGTAGATTTTTCTTAGTCAAATTTAATAGAGTTGTGAGTAGAGTTAATATTTTGGATGTAGTGATCTACATATTTTGATGGTTTGGTGGAATGGCAGTTAGTGGAGGAAATAACTGGTCTACCTAGCTTAGATTGTGGATTTTCAGTTACTGAAAGTAAAAAGAATTCCACTTGGATTCCAACCCCTGAAAGTAAAAAATAATTACACTTCTTTTTGCTCCCTAAAACTGAAAAAATTCTTTCACTAAATTTTGATGCCTAAAAGTAGAAAATGAAAGTTCTTATGATTTTTTGCCTTGAATCAGAGAAAAAGATCCTCCCCCTCCTAACAGAGACAAAATTTCCCTGGGATTTTAATTCTTAAAAGTGGACAAAGAATTACCATTCAATTTTGACCCCTAAAAGTGAAATGAAATCCTTCCTCAATTTTGACCTCTAAAAGTAAAAAAATATTCCCTTGCATTTCGCCCCCTTAAAAATGCAGAAAAAATTACCCCTGACTGTGAAAACTAAAATTTAAGAATCAATTTGAAAAATATAACATAATCAACAAAACTAAAAATTCAAGATACTGTGGATGGAACAAGAAAGAATGTCAAAAGAACTAATAGAGCAGGGCTTTCCACCCAGGGGAAAAAATATGCACCTCCCAATAATGTTATAAATTGGGATCCAAATAAATCAAATCATTTGCCTGAAGAAGCCAAAAGGACGAAAACCTGTTTGAGAAAATAATCCATTATTTCACCATATTTAAAGCTCTACTCCAACTAAATGTTTTTGTATTGGGCACTTTTATGAAATAAACCAATCATACATCTTATATTGAATAAGAGATTTATACTTTGGTATATATATATATATATATATATATATATATATATATATATATATATATATACATATGTATATATACATCGCATGTAATGAAATTATTTCGGAAAACTGACTGGGAGAAAATGAGAATAAAAATAGACCGAGAATATTTAAACCACTTGAGACTCACTGATTACGTTTCCATCATGTCAGAAGCATTGGAAGAATTACTGAACATGTTGACAGATCTAAATAGGGAAATTTTAAAAGTAGAACAGAGAGAAAAAATGTTCAATGATAAAGTCCCCAAGAAGAACAGATGAATTGAAGGCTAGGTTTTAGAAAAGATTGATGAATATCTTTGAAGTTTGAATAAGACTATAAAAGCAAAATAAAACGATGTATAACGATCGCCTGGAAATCATTAGGCAATGTACTTAAAGCATTAAGTATACAATGAAGGCATAATACCAGCTATGACATGGATATGAAACATGGAAAAACAAACAAAGAATCACCTTCACAAAGATTCATGGAAAGAGCAATGCTAGGGATAACTCTAAAAGATTGACAAAGATCAACACATATCAGAGGGAGGACTAGAGTAAAGGATAACATACAAATGATTAAGCAACAAAAATGGAGATGGGCTGGACACTTAGCAAGAAGGAATGACAACGGATAGAACAAACAGCTAACTGATTGATGCCCACGGGAGAGGAAATACAGTAACAAGATGGGTTAGAAAGGTTTGCTGGTAAGACATGGTAGAGGTAAGTACAATCCAATCGTCATGGAAGGAGATGAGAAAGGCCATTGTCCAACTTGTAACGAAAGATGATGATATACACATAGACAGATATGAAATAACAATTCAGATGACCACATCACATACAAATGAGATTTCACTAGTTTATTGTGATATTTTGCCAATTCATTCTGGTTTCAAGAAGCTGTGAGAAGTGACAAAAGAACTCTCTTATTTGTTATAATAACATCAATAAAATCCTTCTGATAGAGAAACAAGTGAGTATTACATGATACATGGTACCATCAGCAAGAAGTCATCACTGAATCAGAGTTGTCCATCTCCAAGCCTGGTTACCAACTGGAAGCAAAGAGACATGTCTACTCTACTATTATCCATAGCTAGGTAGAAACCAAGGTTAGAAAGCCCAGTCTATTCCCACTATTTACAGGAAGCTGAAAAGAGGGTGTGGATTCATGCCTTTTCTAGGAGTCAAGTAACTGGGTAAAGCAATAAATTTGTCGCTAAAAAAGTTTGGTTTCCCTTTGGACCCACCTTGTATGTGTGTATATATATATATATATATATATATATATATATATACATATATATATATCAAAAGGGAGAGAGGGGTGGGCTGGAAACGGGGAAGTATACAGGGGTATGGTGTATACCTATTTCTCAATTGCAAGATTTATTTTTATGTTCAATCGCTACTAATGGAGACATTACTGTTTACTTAGTTTCTAAAACCCAGCCTTGAAGTATACCTAGTTCCAAATACCTATTTCCATCATATATGCAAGTTGAATAACAATAGGAAAAATGTTTTTGCTATTGTTATTTAATTTATATATTTGTTGGATATCATATCCATATATATATATATATATATAGGGCTGTGAAGAGAATCCAATACCCCAAACAAGTGTTGAGGGGCCCAGAGATCATAGTTCTGACACTTTACTTTAAGTTACAAAATATATTATTTTGTATTGCAAAGTTTCAGCAAAGTGTCTAGTCTTGGTGCATTTAAGGAATTCACAGGGACTTCCAGTGAGTAAGAATATTTTGTGTCGATATTCCAGATCAATTGCAAAAAAATTTTAGCACCATTTTTTTGCCATGGCAGATTTTTGCTGAGTCAGAGAAAAAATCTTTCCATCAAATATAGGAATATTGTAATTCATTGGAAAGGAAATTTCATTCTGATTAAAGTTTTCAAAAGAACTATATGCCCAAAAGCAAGTCCATTATTGGTTATCAGAAGTCATGAACCTTGTTTTAAAATGGAATACCTGTGTAGGCTGATATCTGTAATATAAGAGAGGTAATTGTTGATGGATCTGAAGTTTAATCACCTCTCCCGGAGTCTCTTTCCCACCATTGCACTGAATTTTATTAAACTTCATTGAGGATGTTTGGAGATATCATATGGATGGTGAGAGAATCTTTGGAGCTATTTTGTAGTGTAGACAGTTAACAACAGCATGGGGAGGTAATTGTGTGTAGATCCGCTCAAAAGTTTCATAGCCTTTTGCTTCCAGAAAATTCATTGAGTGTTCTAGGAGACAGACTGACAGACATATTGTGGTTGATGTCTGTTAGAAAATAAATGGATCCAATCCAAAATTTCCTGGTTTTGAAACCTGGGATTCTGTCAAATAATACTAACATGGTGAATCTTGTGATGAAGAAACAGCATCATCCATTACACAGCTACCAAGAAACAGTTATTGCACACAGACCTGTACCATACATTGGAATTCAAATAAATGTTATCCATTTTGAATCAATATGATTTCAAAGGTCAAAAGTTGCTTTTTACTCTAGCTCATAAATTAGTCTGAAAGATAAATACTAAAAATATCAGTCTGCCAGAATATTTCCTTTACAGAAGAGGTCCTTGAGTTTTCGAAGTTTTGAAACCACTGCATTACCTACTCTTCTACAAAATATAGAAATTTACCAAGAAGACAAAAGATTCTCAATGAATTTTATGTTTGGGTTTTCTTTTTTTAAGACTAGGTCGCTCTAGCGAGAATTTGCCATTATGAAAAATGGTGCTGAATTATTTTCTTGAATCTGATCTGGAAAGTCTACCTAAGATATTATTACCCTCTGAAGGTGTTTTTTAATTCCAAGATTAGATGACAAAAAAAAGCAAAAACATTGAAAAAGAGTGAAAAAAAAAAATGGATGGCAGCCATGGTACAACTTATCTTTGAATGACATTTATATACGAACACATACACACCATAAATGTATACATGCAAAAGGGATACATATGTCGATGTGGTATGTGTGTTAGTTGTATGTTTATGTGTGTACGTGATATGTATGTGTGTAATATGCATTTTGAAACTAACAAGCTTAGAGAACAATTAACTCACAATTGTATCCTATTTTGCATATAAGAGAGGTGACAAAACAGACAAGGAAAACATTTGCACTGCAACAAAATTCGGGGTAAGACCCACTGTGAAATTTGTTGGCGTGCCCAGAAGTCCTCTCCATGGCCCTTTATGTATATATATATATATATATATATATATATATATATATATATATATATGTATATATATATGAATATAATGGTAAAGTTGATCTGATGAAAATAGGTACAATAAAAAGATCTCAAAATGGAAGAGGAAGAAAAAGAAAAAGAAAAATGAAAGGAAGAAAATAAAGACTGGAGAGAGTCAGTAACAAAATGCAATGCACAATCTGTGATACTCGTCCATTTTGAATATTACTCATACATTATCTCTGGAATAGACTTACTTTTGAATTTAATTTTCATGCAGTTGTTCTCAATGTCCTCCCCTGCAATCCCATATTTCCTCTCTCATTTTGAACTCTCATTTAGTCATTCTTTCACCATCAAACTTTTCACTGTATATGCTTCTCCCCCTGGCTGAAATTCCTATGCAATTCGTCTTGCGGCTAAAAATCCTTCCCTCTCATGAAAATCCTACCTTTTTTCTCCCCCTCCTTTCCTTGTCTGGGAGCGAAGTGCCCCCCCCCCGCTTGAGAATCACTGCTTTGATATTAGGAAGCCCTCAGTAAGTTCATACCTCTGCCAATGTCATTACCACAAAAAATTGAATGAAAATATGTTCATATATAATCTACGATCTAGGGGAGGTAATTGAAGAAAAAATCCTGGATTCACCCAAAATGTAATCAATTCTTCCTGAGCCCATTGCCCACCCTTCCAGAAAATGAAATTCATTCAGAACTTTTGGAGACATTGTGTTTAAAAACACTCAGACAGAAATATTTGTTTGTTTCAACTTTCTTTCTCAAGCACATCCCATGACGCTGTGTAGATACTAGGGTTTTTGAAACCTGCCTACTAGCCTTCCTTGGATATTACTCATACATTCAAGTGGCAGCCATCTTCTACAAAATAGACACAATTGAAGAGTGTTTCATATCCTTTTGATTTATGTCATTTTTTCAGCCATCCTTTATACTGGATTTAAATCTGTATATTTGATTGATAAACTGAGTTGAAAGTAATGAAAAATCAATTTGATTCAGAGAAGAAGAAAAACAAGACTTGATGTAAGGGGCATAAAAGGTAATGATGACTCATATCAACTGGAATCAATGTTATTTCTATTGCATCAATATAAACAGTAATATAAATCCTTGCAAATTGATTATCACACAAAAAAATTTGCTTACATCATCAACAAAATGGTGGGCAAATAATTTAAATATATCTATTCTACTACTTATTATAGTCGATTTTCTGTTGAACCACTTCTTTTTTAGACTTTTGACTCAACCTAGTGCCTAAAACAGTTCCAGAGGGCTGTATATATATACATGGGAAACCATGTTCAAATGTTGTACATATGTACAACATTTGAACATGGTTTCCCTTTTGGCAAAAAGATTCTGGAGTCAGTTTTGCTCTCATAATAATGATTTAATACAAAAAGTTTGTTTTGCCCAACCAAAATAGGCATACATATTCAAAGGACCGAGGGAAAGGTTTTCAAGGTCAAACATTATACAATTTCTGTATACTCACCGTGGTTGCTATCTTATCATTAATAAAAATAACAACCACAAATCCATCTTACTAATTAATCCCTTGGAAAAAAATTTACAGATATATTTGAATTACAATGAGATGACTTTTTTTTAAAAAGAAATTACTTATTGAACTTATTTAAGTGGAACAGTCCATTGTTCCATTTGTAGGTAGGAAATTATTACCTTCGAGTTAAATAATCTTTTGTAATGGAGAGAGAAACAGGAAAAATCACTCTGTTCATTGCATAAGTAATATAATGTTTCAATAAGATGTGATATTACCTTAAATATTGATGGAATGACTAAGAGACCATCATATGACCAGCATATTTTCACAGCATACCATGTTGGAGATGATCAATTACAAAATTGGAAAAAAGGTTGATCAACGAATAAGTTACCTTTTGTTCAACCACTAAAAAGTCTGAATTTTCAAAAAACACATGTGAATGCACTAGCCATAAACCTGGGATCAATTTGGCATAAACTCACATTGTAAACTGAATTTTAAAAAACCAAAAAAACGTCCTTTCAAAATATAATAAGGAGTAAATGATTATATTTTCAGCCCTCAGTCTCCATTGGTGTGACCTGTACACATGATACATAGCTAACCAAATCAATTTTGGTTGACAGGTTCGTTAAAACAAAAATTCTGTCTCTTTTTCTTTTTTCCATTTCTCCCTGCCAGGCATATCTGTTCAAATTAATTGTTCTAAAAAAATATCAACCGAACTGGCCTCTGCAATTCTTGAAGGAATTTCATCTTTAAGCATAGAATTGAAACCTTTGTCGAAAAACTAGTTTTCCACTTGAAGCTAATGCTGTGTGCTTCTCTGATACCGTACAATTTTGATAATAAATCAAAACCTTTTTTTGCTGGCAGCATTTTTCAGCTGTTCATACAATTTTAATCAAGGTTTTAATTAATGAAATAATCTTATGGTTTCTAATTAGTTTATCTTTACATTCTGGTATGAGTGGTGTAGTGGTTTTCAGCATAGAAAGTGAAATCAATGAACAGACTTAGAGTTTCAGTTTAGTCTTTGCACAAGAGGGAAGGCATGAATTAACTTCTCCCTCCATCTATGAGTAAAATAGCAAAAGCCATTCTACTGGTACCAAGTATAGCTAAAGGAAGAGAGTTGGGTGTGGGGCTAGCAACCCAACTTTGTAAAACTTACTTGCTACCAAAACTGCAGCAGCATTACCCCACATAGTGTGGTTGCAGCCCTACGCTTAGCGGTGCATATTAATTGTTCTGGAAAAATATCAACCAAAATGGTCTCTTCAAGTTGTTTTCCTCTTTGACATTGATTTTGATGGTAATCTTTGGTTTGAAAGGTCTAAAGTATGGTGGCCGAAGACTGGCATTAAAAATGGCAAAAATTTCCTGCCAACTTTATAGCTAAATGAGTTGGAAATATGGTAGCAGGAGAGTGGCTATAGAAATTGCTAAATTTGGTCAGATTTTTCATTTACAGATAATTGTATTATTAAAATTGTTAAATACCTAATAATTGGACAAGAAGAAAACAAAAGAATTGATACCAGAAATAGCGATTATGGGTATAATCATTTTTTCTTCTTCTGTCCACACTTATGCTATCTTGCCTCTGCAGGGAAGAGATTCTTGAGGAAAAAGGAAAAAGCATTTGTATTTCTTTGTCTTCAAGAGCAACAGAAACACCTGGGATAATTTTGAAAAAAAGGAAGCGAAAAAAAGGAACAATTTACCCCTGGCAACACCTCCTGGTCAAAACTATCATATCTATACTATATTAACCCATAAAAATTCCCTGAGTGTTAACTAGGATTATCTTCTCATTCTCTTACTTACCCTTTCCTGTCCATGTTTTTTTCTAAATGTTAAACAAAGGGGATTAGTTTCATACATAAAAATGTTCATACTTCCCTGTAAACTACATAACTTTCTTTTCTGCCCTTTCCTCCCCTCTTATCAAACTACCCAACATTTTTTTCTGCTCCATCCTTTTCTACCCACTCAATAAACTGCCTGACTTTCCTTTTCCCCTCTCTCTTCCCCCTCCCATTCACACACTATACCAAACATTTTTCCTCCCCTCTCTTCCTACTCTCTTTTAAACTACCTAAATTTCTTTCTACCCATTTATTAACTGTTTCTATATCTTCTGCCTCTCTCAATAAACTGATTTTATCTTCTTACTCCAGTCTCTTTCTATTCCTTCTGTAAACTATCCCCTCTGTAAACTATCTAACTTCCTTTCTCCCCCTCTTTTCTTACCCTCTTATTAAGCTACCTGATAAACTACTCTTCCTAACTCTTCAGTAAACTACCTAACAATCTTTTCACGACATTTTCTGCCCTTTTATCAAACTACCTCACTCAAGTATATAGTAAAAAAAAATATTCTATCAAATCAAGTATTATTTTCATTTATTCAATATATAGTAAAAAAAATAGTAATATATTTTCATTAAAACTTACCCTGTTTTAATGAACTGAATCTTTACCCAGATTTTTTACAATTTTGTAATTTCGAATTAGTAGAAATAATCTAAACCTGAAGCATATCAATTTATCAACTCTGGTCGCCATTTGGGAGTGGGGGTACTAATTCTACTTCCATGCATATTTTTTGGTAATTCCAAATTATGCATATATAAGGTGGCCTATTTTCAATTTCCATGGATACATATGGTGGAGGGAGTCTAACTTGTCATTAGATTGTGCTTGCAATAAAAATAGAATGAAATACATATTTTTTATTCATTGATTCATTTTATCTGACGAAGGCCAGAGGCATGACTAACTAGGGGTCCTGGTGCCAATGAGCATAGGAGCAGGGAGAAGGAAGGAAAGAGAATGGCCATCCGCAGAGGCAGGGGCTAAAAGCATAACCAGATAGGGGTGCTGGAGCAAGTGAGCATTGGACCATGTGCGTCCAGGGGTTTTATTGGGGTCATCAGAGGAAGTGACATTTTGGATATCTAGCTAAAAGAAGAGTTTCGTACTTAATTCCTAACTAAAAATATACTTTTTATTACAATTAAACAGAGCCTGGTTTCCCAATGGCAGTGGGTGAATAAATTAACAGCGTGGAAATGTAATAAAGACAAAGTTCCTGGTGAGAATCAATCTTCTATGCTGGAAGGTGGCTTGACTAATGCTAAACCATTGTTGCCATTGAGCTATAGGTATCAGATGCAAGTCTGAATCCAAATTAAGACTTTGAACTCATCTCCTACCCTTGTCTCACCTATGCCATGTTCAGGCGGGTTTCCCTTCTGCAGTGAGTGAATAGATTAATAGCACAGATTAGAATAAAGAATAAGTGAGAATCAGACTCGCAAATTGATAGATTTATTTACTGTAAGTCTTGAAAGCAACTTTTGGAAAACTGACTGTGAGGGAATTGGAATAAGCACTGACAGAGAATATTCAAACCACTTGAGATTCACTGATGACATTTCCATGGCCTCAGAAGCAGTGGAAACATTACACATTTCAATTATTTGTAAAATGAAGCAAACTATTTTTCTGCACAAATGATGAAAATAATGGGAGCAGAAGAAACAAAACATCCTAGGTGTTTTATTTTTTACTTTTTTCTTCCTTTCTCTATCTTCATTCCCTCCTTGCTTTCTGTCGATATTTTCTATAATTTTTCTGTATTTCTCTCACTTGCTATCTTCACTTTGTTTCTTTCTTTCTCCCTTCCTTTCTTTCTTTTGTTCTTTCTTTCCATTTCACAAAAGCAAATGACAAGGAGCACCTATGACATAGCCCAGTATTTCATCCTTCTCTTCCCTCTCACTTCAACATCTCTTTTACATCAATATCACTTTCTGTCTTCGGCTGTTTTCACATTAAATATCTATATTCTGTCTTCTTTTCTGCATTTCCATATTTTTTTCCTGTCTCCCTTTGTCTATGTGGCACCGAGAAACTATCACTTTAGAAGTCATGATAGTTACACTGTTTTATTATCAGATATTTATAATAATATATATAGTATTATTACTAAATCATCATCATCGTCGTCGACGTCATCATCGTCGTCATCATCGTCGTCGTTGTCGTTGTCGTCGTCATCATCATCATCATTACACCAATATCAGCATTATTTCTAAGAGAATAATAACTTTTTAATCATACTATAATTACGACCATATATTATACATATATATACTATTGTACATATCATATATAAATATATATATATATATATATATATATATATATGTATATATATAATTATATATCGCTTATATACCACATATATAGACAATTATGATCACTTATTATGGTATAAGATATATTCATACAATAAATCAATAAATCATACAAATACTATATGATTAAAAGAACAAATTAATGTTTTTTTAATTTCATTATTGCCCAAATATCAGATGGATACATTGCATTGAACCACTACATATTATGTATGTAAGACCAATCAAGAAGAACAATGAATTAAAGGTAAAACACAAATAATGACTTTTATTGGTGTTAAGTCAAAATGTCCAATGTAATTTGTTGCACATCAAAAATGTTCAAAACTAATTGTCCAAGTACCTAATGTCCATTGCAAATGGTTCAAAGGCAAAAACATTCAACAAGCAAAAACTGGCAACTTATTTGTTGTTGCTGAGCTGGCTTTTTGGAGTCTTGTTAAAAACGTCCAATGATGCAGATATGTCGTATCCAAAAAAGGGCAATTTATACATATATACACATATACGTATACATAAGCAAACATACATACACATGCTCAACATGCCACATAATACTTCATATGCACATACAGAGCAAATACACACATGCCATGTATTTACACCAATATACATGACACATATACAAAGATATAAACATAGTCAAATACTCACAAAAAATACCTACACATATATATGCACATACCAGTTATACTCACATTTATACTTGTACAAACACATTCACAAACTACATGCAATCACATGCCACGTATACACATACATACACATGCAAACTCACACGCCACAGACACACATAAATATACATGTACATACACAGGCATGTGTCTGAACATAGTGAGTATATATGTGTCTGTGGTGTATATGTGGATCCTATGTGTGTATATGCTTGTACATACATGGCATTCGTCTATGTATAGCGTGTATGCATATGTGTATACGTAATTGTGCATGGTATCAGTGTATATGTGCATTTATAGTGTATTCTATATGTGCTTAAGCGTGTATGTGTATGGGAATTTGTCATGTTTGTGTATATGCATGTGTGTACTGTACATACATGTCAATTGTTTGCATGTGTACATGGAAGTATGTTTTATTCATGTATGTGGTGTGTGGATATTTGTGTATGTGTGCCTTTTGGTCATGTACATGTGTAGGTGGTATATCCGTGCATGCATTTATGTGTGTGTGCGTATACAAGTTGCACTATGTATATGGCATGTGTCTGCATGTCGTGTTTATGTATGTTTATGTCTGAGCGTATATGACATACGCGTACCTGTAAACATGTATATCATATGTGGAAAGGTATACGTGTGAATATGTAGAGTGTTAGTATGGTAAGTGTGTATGAGCGCATACATGTAGTTTGTGTATATATGTGCATATATGGTCTGTGTGTATATGGTGTGCGCATGTGCATACATGAAAAGAAGTGGCATACGTGAGTAGGGTGCATGCGTGTATGCCTCTGCAGATGTGGTTTGTATGAGTGCACGTTTATATTATGTAAAGTGTGTGCATGTGTATGTGTGTTTGCTTATATACATGTGAGTACATGTGTACATCCAGAGATATGTGCATGTATGCCTATCAAACTTTTAAAGAGTAAGATCAGCGATAACAAATATCAAAAATTAATATCTAGGAATGATTGGGATGGTATGCTCTGTGGTGATAGTATAAGGTATGTGTACATATACGTGGACATGCACATATGCGTATGTAGCATGTGTGTAGGTTGTGTGTAGAGATGTATAACGTGACCCATTTTGCATGGGCCTTTTGGTATTGAATAGTTTTGCTAGTTGGCCATTTTTTGTCATCGAACTTCATATATTGTAACCTTTCTATTTTCATTATTGTATCATTTCCTTTTCATTATTGCGTTATCCATGATCCGTATATTGTGTAATACTTTTGGGGGGCTTAGTGTGAATATATACATATATATAAAAGTGAAATGACAATTTCTGAAGACCATGTTTTGAAGAAATGGAATTTAAAAAATTTATATCAACGTATCGTCAATTCACTGGCTTTTTCAAGAACGTATAATTGAGATACAGGAGATACAGGAGATGGTATGTTAATGTAAGGTCTGTATCTTGTATCAGTCAGCATTAATGATTAAGTGGATTCTGTGTGTATGAAGAAATCAGAACTCAGACAGGTTGAGAAAGCAGTCATCAGAGTGATATTAAATGACATTCTAGTGTAGATATCAGCCAAAAATGGATCTACAGATGATTGATTGATACCTGAGTAAGAGTGTCTCTTAGTTTTCATGTGCTGCAGACAGGGGATGGTGAAACAATGCGATAAGCTGTAAATTTTGAGATCTGATTATTTCATTTGGAATGATACATTCTATTTCAATGAGATGATTTTAGTTTGTGATTGAAATTTTATACCCAAAAAGTTCAATTCAGGGTCAGGTAATGTAGGCATTTCAAAACCAAAAAAAAGTCAGTTGTTACAGGGGGCCAAATCTGGACAGTAGGGAGGACTGAAAAACCTGGTCGATGGTATGCTTGGCCAATAAACCCTGCACATGAAGAATGGACAGGCTCAGGTCATTGTGAATGTGACGGTCAAACAGTACACAAGCTCTCTCAATGGCATCTCCCTGCAGATTGAGTGACCCAATGGGAGAATATCTATTCATGTACGCACAGTAAGTTCTGCTTTGATTGGTTTCCAAGTTACATCGATGCTGCAGAACCAGTTTTCAAGAAATTCAATATGGCTGAATACTCTCTGAACAGACTTTACACAAATTTGGTCTTGAAGGAAATGCAAATATTTGCGTCATTTAGATTTTACAAGTATATGAAGGAACAGTTGTAGGGCATCCAGTGAGGATCAGACTAACTTGAAAAAGCAAAAATTTGATCTTTTTTGAACATGCCAAATTTGACCTCTTTTGAAAAAGCCAAATTTGACCTTTTTTGAAAATGCCAAGAGTGACCTGACCACGAATTAACCTTTCAGCAGATCAAATTCGGACTTTTAAAAAAAGGTCAGTTTTGGCATTTTCAACCCTCCTGAAGGTTTTCAATCCCTATGTTGAGAAGCTCTACGTTGGAATTTACTACATGACCTTCAAGTATAGATTACTTTTTTCTAGGTACCCCAGCTAGTATACATATGCATGTATGTATATATGTAGATGATGTACATTGAAGCATAAAGTATTATGTTCTTCCTGAGGCAATTTACAAAATTTTGCAATGGGAAGGGCAAAGCTGGTTTGAGGTTTAAGAGAGCATTAAGGCACCATTGACCTAGATTTGCTATTTTTTGTTAATATTTAAAGGCTGAATACTTTCCAAACTGACCCTGTATACAAAACCAGAAAGAATCTCCAAGTATAGCTATCACAAGGACCGACAATCTCTTTGTCTTTCCAATCCTCTGCAATATCATTAGTAGATCATGGCCCCTTAGCTTTGTTGAGAGTTTTCATAAGTGTACACGCTTGACTAGTGACTACTACAGTTACTATGTGACAGACATGGTAGGAAGGGAGAGGAGAGAAAAAAAGTTTGGTAGTTTAATTGATTGATAAGGAAAGGGAGGAAAGAAAGAAAGTTTGATAAGGAAGGGAGAGGGGAGAAAAGAATGTTAGGTAGTTTAATTATCAAACTTTCTTTTCTTTCCTCTCTCATCTTATCATCATAAGATGAGAGAGGAAAGAAAAGAAAGTTTGATAAGGAAGGGGGAGGTGCTGATGGCTACATGCATGTTGTATTCTTGAGAGACTCTTCAAATAATCTACTTCCTCATGCATAATCTGCATAGATACCCCCCATTAGTCTTCAATTACAAATGAAAAATACTTTCACCCTGTATTTCCAACTCTGTAAACAAATAAACCGAACATTTATGTTTCCAGAGATAATACCCACCTGTTTTTTTCAGTTCAGATTTTTGGGGAGAAATATAAATCATACATCGGGAATTATAGTATGCCTGTCACACTCAAAACACTAACAGTTGAACAACCGAAACCACCAAATGTGGTGAAAGTCTCGGTACCTTTTTATATGAGCAAGTGTTTGTGAGTTTCACTACTCTTGCCCATACCGTTTTATCTAGAGACTTGAAAATTGGCATCAGTACTCCACAAGACTCCTGTTTATTTTTTTTGTTATTTCTTAAAGAAGCTTTTTTGCCTTTTTTCAGGCTTTATTCTCACTGGTTTATTAATAACATCTAGATTCTCCAGAATCTCATTGTTTTTCTGATCATCCTCATCATCATTATTGACCGTCACTTTCTTTTTTTTGTCTCGTAACTTTCTCTTCATTTGTCTGACAAAAATGGAAAAACAAAAGCACAAAGAAATAACTTAATGTTTGTGTTTCCAGAGAGAATCAAACCATATGTTGTAAATCAAAGAAAAAATTATTAATTACAAAGCGATCTTAAGCAGATATTCTTCAAGTGATGCTTTTTAAAAAAAAAACTAGTTTACCCCTGCCATCAGAAAATGACGGTAATGTTTAAGTAATTTTTAATTGCATTGACCTTACAAAATACCAAAAACATTTTGTATTTTCTTGTTTATGTTCAACATTTCCTCAATATAAACTGAAGTTAGAATTAGGTAAAAATACCAAACGAATTTAAAAGAGTCCATTACACACTGATGGACAAATTGCTAATCATCACACTTTTTTTTTGTATAAATACGGATAAATGTTAAACTCAAAAAATATATATATATACATATATATTGTTGGTTTCTTGGAGAGAAATGTTTTGCTTCAAAAAACTAACAAATAACATTCAATTCATTTTAAGGTGGTTTTTTATCATGATCAACATAACATAAGGATATAAAATCTAATGTATTTTGTTTTTTTTGTTTCCTTGTTATTTTACCTCAACAAATGAAGTTTTTGGAGGTAAATGTATTCACTCATGTCTGTCTGTCTGTCTGTCCAAACACACAGTATCTCCATAAGTTCTCAACGAATTTCTATGACATTTTGTAGAAGGATGGGATAAGAAATTTGTTTTGATTGAAAGATATTTTTTCATTTTTTTTTCATATATCCATACATATTCACTCATGTTTGTCCACAAAATATATCCAGAAGTTTTCCATGAATTTTGATGATATTCTATGGAGTGTTGGGCCACAGGCTAAGGATGAATGGATTAGATTTTAGAATATATTCAGGAATTTATTTTTCAACTGAAAGATATCTCTATTATCCTGTAACAGTTCATGAAAGGAGGTGAAAAACAAACAATTGACAAAAAGGGCAGCTTCATATTCAAGGGCTGGTAACTCAATATTTGTAAGTTTTCTCCATTGTGATACATTTATTTTGCTTAAATTTATTTGAACAAAGTTATTTTCGTTATCAATTTTTGACTAGTCCGAAGTACCCAATGTCAATCAAATTGGACAGAGGTTATGTTTATTTATGTTTTTGTCCACACACTATCTTCAAAAGCTCTGACTGACATTTGATGGAAGGATGGGCCATGGGCCATGGGCCAAGGAACAATTGATTATGTTTGGGGGTAGATCTTGGAATGTGAGCAATTAAGGCCAAGAGTTGACCAATTGAAATAAAACTGTGAAGCAAAGTTCAAAATCCTACAGAATCACCATAAAAATATACTATTCTTTTTATGGTTTTACGGAAAGTTCTCAGTGGCATACTTTGAATGTGCACCGTTTAGATACATATATTAGAAAGTGTCAACCAGGACAGTCAACATCAAAATAAGTTTCTCTAGTTTTTAATTGGATGTAGCTGGCTGGTTGACTCGCTGACTATCTATCTATTAGGTTGTCCCATATGAAATGAAAAATATGACTGGTGACACCCTACAATTGTTTTGAGCAGAAACTCAAACAGTTGTCCTTGTATCGATTTCCAAAACATCCCTTAAATTCTCATCATTAACAACTGGATGGGGGCATCCTCGGGGGTTATCATCCAGGCTCATATCTCAGAAATAAAATTTGTGCAAGCAATGACACACTGTTCTTTCGGAGCAAGTTCCCTAAATTAATGTTCTTGAGAACTTGAACAGCATTTTCACTGAGTGTGAACCCATACAAAACAATAATCTGATCTCCTTTGAGGATAGCATCTGTAAGATCATCTTATTAAAACTTGAAATCATAAGTTGTATTTTTAAAAGCTAGCTAATGTCATACACATAGTTGAATATGTATTTTCTGCTTCAGAATTTGTCAGAATCACAATCATAAAGGCAACTAAAACAATATAACCATTTTATGGTGGACATGTTTCATGTATACAGACCGCAGCAATAAACACCTGAATATTCAAACATTTATGTTTTTTTTTAAAATTCTTTTTCAAAATAAGTTTTATGGAGAGATTTAATTTTCAGTGTACATAATTCTTAATTAGTCCTTTGGTTTGTGTCAGGCTATGTTCACACTTGTTTTTTGAAAAGTGATCACTGCCCAACAAAAAGCAAAGGAAATAACTTATTCATTGATCACCCTCTTTCCAATTTTTTGATTGATCATCCCCAACAAGGCATGATGGATGCAAAAAGAAGTTGGTCTCATAAGAGCTTCTATTGCATGACTAACCGGACTGTTATTCTCATAGTTTCTTCCATAGAGAGTTCTCAGTGGTGTACTTTAAATGGACATCATTAAGATACACATATCTCAAGTTACATACACTTTAGTTAAACATTCTCGGGGGCTTTTCACACTTGACTAGTCGTCCATTGCCTAATGAAATGCAGGAAACATGATTATTTACAGACAATATTCAATAAAAATGTCTGTAACTGTAATGACTTCCTCACTCAACAGATTAGGGTGGAATAGCTTAACTCCTTCTGCCACAATTATTGCTGTTTGAATTTAGCTATTGTTTGATTGTGTGCGATTTCTTGATAACTTTAACAAGTTGCCAGTCTAGTTACGTGTACAAGTAACTTGCCTCACGATAGTGTGTTGGAAATCATCAATCAAAACTGTCAACATAAGTTTCTTCAGTTTCTAAGCTGGTATGCATGTATTGCACATGCGAATAGCACCAATGGAGGTAGAGGGCTGAAAATTTCAACAATTCATGTTTTTGTATTTTAAACTGCTTCACCCCCCCCTCCACTTTTTTTTAGCAGGGGGGGGGGTCCAATTTTCAGTATAAGTTTATGCTGAATTCCTCCTTTAGTTTGTGCCTGGCTGCATAAACATTTGTTTTTTTTTCTTTTTGAAAAAAGGCACTTTTTTAGTGATCATAGCTAGGAAAAGGTGAGAAAAGTAACTTATTCATTGATCAATTCTTCTTCAATTTCTTTGATTGATCACCCCAAAACAGCATGCTGCCAAAGAGATTAGTTACATGACAGTTTCTTTTGAGGGACTAACCAGACCTGTTATGCTTTTGCAAGAAACCTTTTGAGGCAGTCATTGTTGCCTAATGGGGTGTGCAACCAAATATAAAGAAAGGGTGCTAATCTTATTGTCTATGTCATATTTCTGATTTTTTGATCCAAGTTGAAACAAAATGACCTTTTGGTTAATACTTTAACTTGCACCATAAAATATTCTGATAACAAAAATTTGGTAGATTTTCATTTAATTTGAAAGATATTCTATAGTTTATATGAAAATATTCAGCTCTGTACCATTACTTCTTTCACATCTTTTCCAATATCTGGATTGGAATCCAGTAAATTTTGAAGGTTTAAACTAGATAGTGTGTTTTGATTTGCTCTATTATTGCTGGTCTATAAATATCTTTGAAGGCTTGGTAAGACCACTTCAATCTATGAACTCCCTGATTATTTTCAATCATTGCAAAGACAGTATGCAGCTCTCTCATCCTGAATACAAATGTTCAAACAATATCATCTCTTGACAGAAGCAGAACACATTTTGCACAGAGCTACAGATCCAAGAAAACCATAGTCTTTCTTGATTTATTAAGCATGGTCATAGAGTAGTAGATAGCAAACAAGGACAACTGAAAAGTGACTTGAAGACAGCCCATGTTGGCACTACCATAATGAGGAAAATACTCATAGCCTTCATGAAAGTCCATGCAAGATCTTACATTTTGTACTGCTTTATTAGTTCTTCAATAGGTTTACTAGAGAAAGAGTAGTACTTCTTGTTACTGCGCATAAGCACCAGGAAGTAAACAATATAGACAGAGCAGCCAGATCTAGCTGATCCAGATAACTTGATTCCTGGTATATACCCATGACAGTGGCATGCAAATGGTGTTTTCTGTCAGTTGCAAAGTAAGGCTGTTGATTCTCAGAAATCTCAGCTGGAATGTGAACACTTTCTTGCATCTTCTATTAGATTACTCTCACCACATGCTTCATACTCAGGACTAGAAAATGAAAATGAAAAATTAGCCTTGTGTAAAGTGTTTAACTACGTTCCTTGATTTTTAATCTACGAGCATTTCAAGACCAAAAATAAAAGGAGTTTGTACAGTTGTGCTAATCCCTTTGGCACTGTCACTTTGGACTGGTATTTAACTGGCAGATTACTCTAATACCACTCTAGAAAGAGCTAACTCTAATACCACTCTAGAAAGAGCTAACTCTAATACCACTCTAGAAAGAGCTAACTCTAATACCACTCTAGAAAGAGCTAACTCTAATACCACTCTAGAAAGAGCTAACTCTAATACCACTCAGGGTCATAAAAAGGATTTTGAAAGTCAGTAAAAGTACCTCTTAACTCCAACTTACCGAGCTTCTCTATTTTTGCCTGTAACAGTTTAGAGACTTTGGATATGACTTGAAAATTATCTGCATTGCTCTCAATCAAATCTATATTGATTGCTTCTCTCTCTCAGCAGGTGAGCTACAAACTTGCTCAGGCTCCCACAATCACTTTGGGCATGTAAAGCAAATATTGTTTACATAGTCCAAGATTAGCAGCTTGCAGTAAGTAGATTGTTCAACTTGTTTCTGTCATGACCATTCATTCACTGCAAAGAGTTCCTTGTGCTTAATAATAATGTTCATACCAAGAACTTTAGGCATGAGCTCATTATCAATTGAATGTACAAATTCAATGTCAGATAATACACAAAGAATGCTGCTTTCCTCAGCAGTCTTGATAATGCTGCCATTTCACTGCTGACCAACATTAGAGAATGATATTGGGGGTCTCTGGCTATGGCATCATTTGGACAGCTAAGAGAATTCACTTGTGTAAAGAAACCCCTGTTCTCCAGCTTGCTTGCCACATGCAGCATCTTGCACTCATCTTTAGGTGCACTACTTTTTGTGATCCTTTTCCTATACATGGTTCCAAACAAATAATATATGACTGTCGTAAGTATCTGCTTGCGATTGGAGTTGCCTTGTCTCATTTTCAGTGCTGGTAGCAGTTACAGATGTACTGGGTGGACGACCAACTTTTTGTGTTTTGCAATACATGAGCCCTGCTGTAGAGCTTATTCTAATTTTTGTTTAGCAGGGTCACATTTCGATGGATTTGCAAATTCTTGGTAGCACTGCCTGTGGTAAACAGCATTCTCACTGAATAGACTTTGACCAGTAAAGCTAAGAGTCTCTTGGACAAATTCTATCACCAATGAATCTTTGTATTGGTGTCTCTGATGGCTAAGATTAAATAGTTTCTCTAGACTTTCTGCTTTTGGTTATTCAACATTGACTCTTCTTGTATCATCTTTCTGGCCTATCATGCAAAGACTGAAGTTAGAATTGGTACAGCTGGTTGAATTGAGGGTCTGCTTTCCATGCCCATAATAAAATGAAGGATACTGCTGTATTTGTATTAGTTGTATATGACATCATATAACTAATTTCATGAAATGGAATATTCATAAAAAAAGGGAGACCACATGTACATCATTGAAGACCAAGTATTTCTAAATGAAAATTGCTGCAGAAATCACAAGTATTCATCTAAAGAAGACCCACTTGATGTGATAAATATGAGAAATTACTGCAAATGATGACATCATTAACAGTAGATTACCCATAGCACTGTTGAAAAAACTGGCAACATGTTTTTTTTACATCTGCTGTATACACATTTTGATATTTCAGGGAGGTATTGGTTGTAATATTGTCTTTTTGCAGAAGGACAATTGACCTCTCACTGTGGAGCAGAATGGATGCAAGTAAAAATTATCATATCTCTGAGCTTGTTGCACAGTTTCAAATCTCAACTTCTAATTCCGACCCAT
Source organism: Thysanoteuthis rhombus (assembly GCA_963457665.1). Taxonomy (NCBI): domain Eukaryota; kingdom Metazoa; phylum Mollusca; class Cephalopoda; order Oegopsida; family Thysanoteuthidae; genus Thysanoteuthis; species Thysanoteuthis major. Next base: position 60,461,867 of record OY735210.1, on the reverse strand, counting down.
ACTTATATGGTGTGCCCAGAAAGTATCCAATTCTGTGAGATTACTCAAGTGTCAGTGAGATGCTATTTGAACTTTGTGCTATGTAACCGTTCGCAATAACCAACTCTGCCATTTATCATATCTTGTGAAGGTTTTTAACAGTTTCACAATTTACAATCATTCTGTCTGATCACATTGATTTCTTCATACATAACTGACATGTTAAAAAGAAACAAATAGTCTGAGAATAGACGTGATGGGAATTTGGGGTGAAAACAGTTATTTGGAGCTTTATATTAACAGCAGCTGTCAAACTCAATGCGAAGAGCGTCGCTACACTGAAGTGGCCACCCTATCAGTCACAGCAGCTATCACATTTTCTCTAATTGTTTATTCTATGTATGTTGCCTATGTTAAGTGAGATATTAACCGCATAATGATGGGAGATCATTTCAAACAAGTTCTGTATAATATACAGCAATTCACAATCGTTTCAACGGATCATATATATCCATTTCTTGATATATAGATAGACATATAAATAGATATGAGCAGACATAGATACATAGATGAATAGATTGACCAATAGAAAGATACATCGATATGAACAAACTGAGCGACATATATAGATAGATATATAAACAGGAACATAGATAAATAGATTGATAGATAGATATATAGATAAGAACAAACTGAAGAATATAGATTGATACATGTATTGATAAATAGATGTATGGATATGAAGAAGGGCACATAGATAGATATAAACAGACTGAAGCATATAAATAGATACAAACAGGCACATCGAAATAGACATTAACACACACATAAAAATAGATTTGGACAGGTACAAAGAGATAGATATAATCAAGCACAGATGTAGATATGAACAGGCACATAGAGATAGATATGAACAGGCGCATGGAAATAGATAGATAGATATCAACACAGATGAAGATAAATGTGAAATATATTGATAGATGTGAATAGGCACATATAGAGATGAATAGTGTGAGGCACAAGCATAAATAGATAGATATGAAGAAAAGCTCATACAGGAAGCACATTTAGATATGAACAGCCTGAAGCAAAGATAGATATAATGAGATAGATATGAACAGATACAGATTGGTAAAGGTATGTATGAAGAGACTGAGGAACATAGATACAGGCACAGATAGATATGAACAGACTTAAGCACAGAGATAGATATGTACAGGCACATATATATGAACAGTGAGGCACAGCTAGATAGATATATAGATATGACGAGACTGAGGGACATATATGAATAGATGAAGAGACAGACACAAATAAATACAAACATGCACAAATTGATAGATAGGTAGATATGATCAGACATAGATAAATATGAACAGACAGGCAAATAGATAAATAAATAAATGAATGGATAGGCATATAAATATGAAGATGTGAACAAACTGAGACACACTGATAGATAGATAATGAAGATATTGATGCACATAGATATAAACAGATAGATGAATAGAAATAAACACTGATAGATATGAACGGAATGAGGAACATAGATATATATGAACAGGCACTGATATATATGAATAGACTGAGGCACAGATAGATAGCTAGATAGCTAGATACCTAGCTAGCTAGCTAGCTAGATAGATAGATATGAATTGATAGATAGGCACAGATAGATGGATATGGTCAGAGATACATAGTAAGATATGAACAGGCACAGATAGATAGATAGATGGATCAATATGAACAGATCTATGCACAGATAAATAGATAGATAGATAGATAGATAGATAGATAGATAGATAGGAACAGATTGACACAGATAAATAGATATAAAGAGAGGCACATAGATAGATAGATAGATCGATAGATAGATAGATAGATAGATAGATAGATAGATATGAGCAGAACCATACACATGAGGCACATATATGGATAGATATGAACAGAGGCAGATATATATATATATATATTAACAGACACTGATAGATAGATAAAAAGAAGGATAGATAGGTAGATATAAAGAGATAGGCACATAGATATAAACAGATAGATAAGCACAAATAGATAGATATGAACAGATAGATAGATAGATATAAATAGATAGATATAAACACATACATAGACAGATATGATTCAAAGGCACATAGATAGATAAATATGAACAGCCTGGAGTACAGATAGCTAGCTATCTAGCTATCTAGCTAGCAAGCTAGCTAGCTAGCTAGCTAGCTAGCTAGATAGATAGATGGAAAAATCTAAAAGATTGGCAAAGATATGCTGTTAGAGCTCTTCACATCTATTCTATAAATAGTTGCTCTATAATTCAAACAAAACAGTAAAGCAATGTTTAAAAAGAAGTTTTAAATCCTATGCCATAGGAGGGAAAACCAGTCATTTTTTTCTGGTTTAAAAATAGTGGTCCCACCTCTGAAGGTTTTCTTATTCTGTTTCCAATACATGTATCTACAGGGGTTGATTGAAAAGCAAGTGGTTGGAAGAAAGACAGGAATTTAGAGAGGAGGAAGAAAGAATGGATGGTTGGAAGACTGGGTTTGTTTGTATTGTACTCCACTTCAGTAGAAAGAAGTGCTCTATACATTTGGGGAGCAGCATGGCTACAGGGGATTCCTTCCCAGGTGGTTACGGCAACTGGTATTCTAAGATGGTCATCCATCTTGGTACTGACCAGGCTTGTACGAGAACTGGTGTACCCAATACAATTCGTATATAACTATTTTCACATAAAGTCAAATACTCACATCCCTTTTCTCCCTCTCTCCTTTTCTCTCTCTCTTCTTCTTATGACTCTGTCAGAAAGCTGAAGAATAAAAGTTCTGAGCAGAATTAAGTGATATTGGAAGGGTGGGTCAGGGAAATTGTGTCACTAAATAAGAATTTGTTTTTTATTAGTAGATTTAGGTTTATAAGCACCTTAATTTAAACAAAAAACAAAAATAGCCAATTCTAATTGCTCACAAAACATTTCCTGACATTCACTTAATCATTGGGTAATTTCAAATGAGAAAATGAGTGGGTTTAAATTTTTGTTCCTTGTTTCAATTAAACTTAACATCACTTTTCTTTCAGCTTTTTTTAGATAGTTTTCCATACCTTTGTTCTGAAATAGATTTTTCAGAGATTAGTTTGCTGTGAAATTACCTTTAAAAACTTGGACCCTTTTTCTGTGAAACACAGCGTTAGACATTCATTGGCTCTGAGAATCAAAGTCAGTGTTGAGATTGAAATCATTGAGTTCATTACAAGGGAGAGGGGGGTTGTACAGTGTACGGTACTTCTGATACTTATTTTCTTTGTTCTGTTTGTAAGAGGATACAATATGGCATCAAAAGGTTCTTAGGTAATCTTTCGTGCGTGGTTGCCCGTGATATCAACCATCTGTAAAAGTAACTATGGAAGGCCAGAATTGACTAAAATGAGGAAATATTAGAAACAGGATTACACCATATTTATTTATGTATATATATATATATGTACATATATTTTACAAAAGGTGTTAGATTATTGGATTAAATAAAGTATTAGGGAAGGGATTAAATTGGATTAAATATTAGAGATAGGAACAACAATGAGTACATTTATTAATATTTATTTATCAATGATTAAATGAATAAATTAAATGAAAATTCTTATAAGTTTTCTTTTCATTTTTCTTTCAGTGGTGTGGCAAGGTGGCTGCAAGTGTGAAGGGGCGAAAAATTCCCAGGGCGCTGAGTGCTCGGGGCATCTACAGTTGGTCTGAGAAATCTGGAACATCAACACATGGAAATGTGAAATGAATTAATTAAAAAAAACAGTCAAAATGAGAAAATTCCCTGATGTGAGTCTGGGCACCAACAATAGTGTTAGGGTGTTGTAGGGAAGGTGAGCAAAGTCACAAGGGAATTTCTGAGCAACGTTCCATGATCCTACCAGATCTTTTTTTGCGATGATGTATTCTTTGTTTTTTCTTGTTAGCGAAGAAGTGACCTCTGAAACAATCAGATTAGCTGAACTGGCGTCTTTATGTCTCGACCTTTGAAACATCAGAAAAGTACAGTCTATAGTTTTGAGAAGGGTCATTTTTATTCAAAACTTTTGAAGAGAAAGGATTGTTTGTTGTTCATAAGTTTCAATCCACTGGTCAAAAAACAACCAGATATGTAACTTAAAACAAAAACACAGGAATGCAAGAAAGAGTTCTTCCTTTATTCGCAATCAATATTCACACTAATTTTTAGTTGTCAGTGTGCACAAAATTCTGATGATGGGTATTTTTTTTCTTTGTAAGAATAAAGCCTAGACAAAAGAGGCCAGTTGCTCAGTTTAGCTTTCATTTTATGTTTAAAATGTAAAATAATCAAATAATACATGTTTTCAAATACATTATAGATTTATGAACTAACTGTAAAATATAGGTATTGCTATGCACTTTCTAGAAAATTCTAAAACATTTTGGAATATTTTGAGTATCAGATCTAGAGTTGCTTCTGTTTTATATAGCTTGTCTCTAGGGAAGTTTAGCATCCCAAGTACAAACTATATAATTACAACACAAATATGACTGAAATAAAGATTTGAATAATCCCATGTTCACTCACCTTAGTTGCATTCATTTCTGAATTTAAATATTCTAAATCTAATTTTAGGGCACAAATACAGACTGAATAAAACAAATCATTTAAATTTGATTTTGAAATGTTCAATTTAATTTTAGATTGATGAAAGAGCACAAATACAGATTAAATAAAACAGATCATCTTACACGATTATTTCTTTTTCTTAATTCATATTTTCACATTGGATTCCATTGCAGGATAACGTTTTTTCTTTACAAATTTTTAAAATTGAAATCAAAAAAAGTATGCGTTTGGGATAAGTGTTGATTTTTATTTTCATTTTGATTTTGAAATGTTCAATTTGATTTCAAATTAGAATTTACACAGATGTTTTTCTGTGATAGTCTTCGAAAGTATGGAGGACATTAACTTATTTGTATTTTTACATTGGTTGTCTCTCCAAATGAATTCATTCATATAAGAATTTAAAAAAAAGTTTTTATGAACAAAAATGGTATAAATCTAAAATGATTTATTATTTTTACAAGTTCAAAATGAACAGGAAAATATGTGCAATAATTTGGGAAGCTGAAGTACAACCTAGCCTATCAATTGTTGCATCTAATTGAAATATCAAAATAATTCTATCATGAATCTCTCAAACATTAGATTTTGTAAAACTTTGCATTTCTAGATTATTATTATTTTTTAATCTCATAATGCCTCTTTGGGTATCTCAAACTTGAGAAAACTTTCATGGATTATCTCTGAAACAAAGACGAAATTCTCAGAAACATATTCAATGCACATAAATGCAAACAATACCAACTATTTTACACAATATACAGATCACTCTCTTGAAAATCTCAATGTCCTAGTAAATTCATGCTTTCTATAATTTCTAATTTCTATACACTATTGCTATTTTTAACATGACTAGGTAACTTATTCCAAAAATATGGTAATCAATAAGAAAAAAATCGAATCGTTTAGTAGATTTAGTTTTTGAAATCTCTCTCCATTTAAATCAAAACTCAGTTCTATGTAGATACACCATTTCAGAAGTATGGAGAATAAAGAATTTTGAAATATCCAAATCAAGTTTTTTTCTTAAAGATCATTTCAAAATTGATTTTTGAGAAAATATTTGCACATGCACAAAGTCTACAATACATAAAAAAAAGAATCCCAGAGTAAAAGTCACAGGAAGAACAGTCATAAAATAGCATTATCCTAAAAAAAATAATCTGGAAAAAAATCACAATTTTTTTGGTAAGAAAAATTTATGCTGATCTTTGAAGTCTGTTCGTCGGTAAAACAAGCCCTCCAGTAAATAAATGCTTTTTACTATATTTCTGTAAGTGAGCAATATCATAGTAAAATCCCATCAATTAGTCATTAAATTAATTAATTTTCATCGAATCGAATCTTCAAGTTCTATTTTCAAAAGATTTTTTAGATATCAAGTTCAGGAACTTAATTTCTAAAATGCATCAATCGACACCTAATAATTGGCATATTCTTATTCAAAAAACATAATTACAGTGTGAAGCTTAGATATTCTGTGTGAGTAAGCAAACACATATTTTTTTCTTCTTTTCACAACTAACCTTATGCAATTACAATCAAAATTACAGCTTCAAAGACAATGCTTAAATTTTGTGATGTGTTTTAAGGTGGCATTTAATTCTATATGTTACTAATTGTCATTAAGTTGGTAATACTAATGAGTCACAGAATGAATAGTCAAAACATTTTAGGGATGGGGGTGCAAAAACTGCCTTTTCCCAAATCCTCCAATTTCTTTTTTTCTAGTAATTTTGAATTATCATCCAGTTCAAAAGGGCATCAATACAAAAAGCATCAGTCAAAAAGACAACAGTGTAGTGCGGACTGCTGCAAGTTACAATCGTGTCCAGTCAAAAGGCAGTCAACTCTGTAGTAAGAATATTTTAACTGAATTTGTACTGATATTGAATTCAAGCAATGAAATAACTTATACAATATTCTATGATAGTTTATTACATCTTAAAAAAGTAATCTATTAATCTTTGTTTTGAAGTAGCCCCAGAAGTCATACAATGTCTGTTAAGAAGAATAATTTTGAATTGAAAAGCATAATTATTTCTTTATCAGATTTTGCTGCCATATGAATTTGTGGAATATTTTTTGAAATTTTAATGAATTAAGAGGTTTTAATTTCATTTTTGCATTAATATCTTCTGAATATGTTGTTTGATTATACTTTTTAGGGCTTATGTATGACTTAAATGAATTGAGTTTATGATCAACTTTTAAGTTCAAGTTGATTCTTCCTTTACTCTAAGTATCTTGGTAGACATCAGATTTCAAAAATTTTCCTTTTCTTCAGTTTTTATTCATTCATTTTTTAAAATTTATTGATTTAATGGACACTTATTTTCACACTCGTGGAAGGGAAACTGCCTTTCAAGCATTCCCTTCAAGTGTACCTTTCTGCCTATCCGAGAGAGATAACTAGGGAGTGAAAGGTGAGTGGTTCTACAGGAAATTTCACTCAGGCTGATTAAAGATATTTACATTTTTTTCCCCCTTCAAATGAAGCTTTCAAAATCTACCAAAGATTTTTTTTTTTTCATGCTTGGAAGACGTGAAAAGAAATTTGGAAAGGAAAAAAAATTAAGCAGAAAGGTAAAAAGTGTCATTTGACCAAGCATATCTCCATTGTACCAGCAGATGAAAACTCCCAAAGGGAAGTCTTGAAGGGCAGAAGAGATTAAAATCTGACACTAATTTTAAATATTGGGTAAAGTTCAGGCCTTGATATCTAGATATTTGGGGATATCTTATGCCTCAGTTCAGGATAAATCTTTAGATAGATTTTTTCTATCATTTTATGGATCAACTGATTGGGTTTCTTTTGTCTCAGTTTTGGACATAATAATCTCAAAAAAAATATAGCTAACACATATGATTGCATTTAATTAAAGGATATAAAAAAAAGCAGGCAACGACAATTACTTCTATTAGTGTAAAATAATTGATAATAAAGCATACTTTAATTTTAAAATTTTGGATGCTCCTCAGCTCCAAAGGCTGGATCCACCCCAAGTGGTAGGAGTACATCCATCTGGGAAGTAGCTTGCTTTCCATGTGTTTTGCATTTCTTCTTGTACAGCACCTATAAAATGAATGACAATAAGTGTAACACTGGAAAAGAAATAAATTTTTAAAAAAGATAGAAAGACAATAAAGGTAACTCTAGAAAAGAAAGGAAGGAAAAATGAAAAAAAGAGAGTCAATAAGGGTGACACTAGAAAAGAAATAAAGAAAGACAGAAAGATGATAAAGGTTAGAAAAGAAGGGAAGAAAAGGGAAAGAAAGGAAAACAATAAAGGTAACTCTAGAAAAGAAAAAAGAAGAAAGAAAGGAAGATTATAAAAGTGACACTAGAAAAGAGAGAAAGACAACAAAGACAGCACTAGAAAAGAAATAAAGAAATAAAAAGGTAAGACTGGAAAAAAAGAAAGAAGAAAGAAAAAAAGAAAGAAAAAGCTAACTAATGAAAAGAAAAAAGAAAGAAGAAAGAAAAAAGTTACAACAGAAAAGAGAGAAATAAAAAAGGAATGTAGAAAGAAACAAACCAAGATAGAAAGAAAGAAAGAAAGAAAGAAAGAATAAGATAATGGCAGAAAAGAAAGAAAGGAAAGGTAATGACTAAGAAGGAAGATAGAAAGAAAGTACTGAAAGGTAACAACAAAAAAAAGAAAGAAAAAATTCAATAACCTTGGTGGTGTTCATCGAGAATCGAAGAAAAAATAAACTAATAACAGGTGCAAGAGACACAAAGAAGGAACTTTTGTCTGACAGAATTCAAATTATGCTACAGTCTTTTATGGGGTTGCAATGATCACCACTGACAAAAAGCTAATCCTTTTTGTATCTATGTTCTTTTCTAGATTGGATGCATTTTTCTCTTCCTAACTCTTACAAAAATCTACAATACAAAAAAAGAAATGGGTTCATTTTCATACAAATAGATAGAAAGATAGATAGATACACACATACATATATACACACATACATACATAGATATGTACAGTTATGACCAAAATTAACGGCACTATCTAATTTTTCTCAATTTATTGAAAATATCAACCAAAATAATTGAATAATAGAGATTTATATAAGACACCCCATGGTTTTGAAAGGACATTTTTTTTAGAAAAAATGTATTTTAGTACATTTCATCAAAAATTTATTTTAAATTGTTAAAGTGTTTTTTCAAGGCACAACAACTGCACATTTACTAAATTCACAAAAGCTAAAAAGAAATCTACTGGTATCAATACATGCAGACGAAGCAAATTCCAATATATTAGCAAAAGCACACAATTTCAATGTAATATTTCATTAAAGATTTTCAGAAATGCAGTAAATTCCAATGCCATGCTTAGGTATGCAGTAAAAGTTGAAGCAAATACCGGTATCGATATTTCATTGAATATCAGAACAAAGTAAGCTCTGTTTTCTAGCATCAATGGGAAACCTGGGGATTTAATCACCAATTCAGCTGGCATCTTTTGTTATATTTATGTCTTGCCCACATACATAAGTTATTTCTACTAATCTAGTGCACCATGATATTAAACCTCTGAAGTTATTGATGCCTCTGTTTATTGCTATCAATTTCAATTGGTTTATCACCATTATTGTAGATACTGCATTACCTGAACTCCTCCATTTTATACCCACATTTTTACTCCATCTTCAATTTAGAGCCATTTTACAGTTCCTCTATGGAGATTGTGCATACTACATCCAGCATCTTTTGACTCCTGTTCTTGCATTCTCCAACTTTGGATAATTTTTTTTCAATCAGTAGAGGCTCAAAGTACTGCTCTGCTGCCCTATGGCCACATTCTATCTTATACTCAATGATACTGAGCTAGAATACAATTGTATGACAGTGTTCTGGCGAAAGTAGACTATTACATCTATCTATTCTCTATGGAATCCTCAAAAGAAGAAGAAATTAAGCAAACAATCATTCTAAGATGGCAAGCCTTCAGTAGAGCAAATTCAACCTTTACAAACAAGAAACTTCCATTAGTCCTGAAAAGAAGAGTATGCAACCAATGCATTCTCATGATAGTCACCTATGGAGCTGAAACATGGAACCTAACCAAGAGACTGACCCTCAAACTGAGATCCAAGCAACATGCATATGAGAGAATTATACTCAACATCACATTGAGAGACCACAAGACAGCACAGTATATTGGAGTAAAATAGGAGTCCGAGACATCATAGAAACCATTAAAAAACAAACAGCAATGGGTTGGTTATGTTGCAAGAGTGGCAGACAACTGATGGACATCATGACTCCCAACATGAATTCCTAGAAATCAAATGCAGAATTGAAGCTGGCAGAATATGAGACGGTGAGATGAACTGGACAGTTTCAGAAAATATTGGCTATGCAACGCCCACAATAGAGACATATGGTGAATCCTGGAGAAGGTCTATATCCAATGACGGATGATCATCATCATCATAGTTTGTGTTGGTTTTGATCAATGGGTAAGTCACAAAAATAAAGTTGAAATGCAAGGGTATCATAAAATCTACATCCTGAGCAGTACTGCCTAATTTGTTTATTTTGGTTACTTGGGAGGATTATGGAAACACCTTCCCTTCCAGTGTATAACATCAAGGTAGCTCTTTTTCCTACAACACTGCTTCATACCATGTTCTCGGACATTTATTATTCATATTGATGTGTCAAAGTTGGCACAGTTGTTATGGTAAAGTAAATAATGTAAAAAATGTACCAATATCTTGTGTAGGTTATGTCTGCATGGGACAAGAGGTATCCTGAAATACTTTGGGCGTCATTGGTCTACACTCATAAACCTAGCCATTATTTTTCGTCTTCCGTAATTCTTATGTGAGTCTGTCATTATTTTGCTTGGTACCTATTGTATTACTTATACTATCAGTAAATTGAACAAAATTTTTGTATGCAGTTGACAATAACAACTTTCCCTGACCTGCTAGCTATGCTCGTCACATCTTCAGTGTATGGCCTACCATTGGTGATATGGCATATTGGATGCAGGGTGATTGTTTTCCTTGGCTATGTCAATAACACATATCAAAATGTGTCTTTCATGGTTGTTAAGAATGAGCAATGAATGATCCTTCTTTGATCTGTGGGTGTAATGAATGAAATACTCAGTGACCTGAACAAACGAATCACAATTCATCCATCCTGACATTCTGTCTCATTATGCCCCACAACATATTTGTATAAATATCATTGTTGCATACCCTACTGTACACCAACAACAGTGATATTTTCACATACAGTAGTTCCAACCCCTAAATTGCAAATCAAGGGTTTCTACTCAAGTCCTGTGATTTACTGTACAAAGGGTTCAATGCTTAGACGGAAAAAACTTACTTTGAGTGAAATAAATGACCAAACTATGGTAAACTTAACACTTATTTCTACAGCTTTTAAATCACGTTCGTGAAAGAAAGGCTGTGTAATACTACATATCTAGACAAAATGGCAGCATTTTCCAGACAACAGTTTTTGAGAAAATGGAGTTGTATCCCATTTCTCTTTGGGCCTGTGTTGCACATCATCATCAGTCTTTTACCGTTCATCAACAGTATTCGTCTGACCTCATTATCAACGGACGTTGTGGAGCCAATACTTTTTGAACTTGTCTAGTCTGTCTTGTCTTGTATTCTGCTGATCTTCAAATCTTTTGTTCCATACTTCATATCCAGACTTGCTTACACAACATTCATTTCTTGCGTTGAAGTCTCTCATGATGCTATCAAAGTATTTTCTGATGTCTTGGAGTATGGAGTTCAAGTCATCGTGAAAGTTGTCTATTTTTTCTTAGGTTGATTGTGAATTGGGAGTATAGACTTGGATGATGTTCTGTTTGTACTTCTTTGAGAGCTGTATATGGTGAAACTGGCTATGCAGTCCGAGACAACTTTGAAACCTAACACATTTGAATTGAATCTAATTTGAATACTTTTTCAATGAACAAAAATAAAAGTTGTTACAATCTTATTTACTGTCGTCACTGAAAACCATGTGACTTAACATTCCCATTTTGAATTTTCAAGTTTGCACGACACATGAAAAAAAGTCAGATGATTTGATCTCACTAGATCATTTTTCTACTTATTATAATTCTTCATTACTCTTTTTTGGCTCATTTTTAACTCTTTACTATTAGACTTTTTATTAAAATAATTATTGTTTGTTTTGTAGTTTTGTAATTAAATTATTGTCTGTTTGTGTCCCATGTGGAAGCTATTGTTCTGATAGACATTTATCCTATTCTTGGAAAAAAAAAAACGGGATTGATTAGGATGCAATAAAGCAAATGTGTGGATAGGATGCAAAATTTATTTCCAAACTTTGAAAGAATTGGATCTAGTAGCATGTGGATAGCATTCACAAATAATTCAATAATCTATTGGGCTGCTTCAATTCAAAAGTTGACTTTTCAACCCTCACTGATTGAAGATCACATAATTCTAGATGGAATGATCTAAAAATGTACGAATACAGGATTAGAATTACCTCCCTTGACCCTTCCACTCTTGGGGGGAAAAAATGTCTATACAGTGAAATACATAGAAGTTTCATCAGATAGTAACCTAGAAGAAGACCTGATCGAGGTTTTCTTCTGTTCATTAATCATTGTAGGGTGCATTTGGACCTCAGTGCCAAAGATAGATTGGCTGATAGATGGTGATGTTGTTTCAAGACAGAAAAACAGTTTCATACTTATCATATTGATAACTTGCTTAAAGGCTGCCTTCAGGATCCAATTCCACAAATTAATTTGATCATTTATGGCCCCCTCCCCACTATGTGTTTTGGCACTTTCTGGGTGAAGTCAAGAGAATTAATCACAATACTATGGAGCCATCGTTATATAAGATGAACGGAATGTATACTGCTACGATGCAGGGTAGGTAAGCGAGGAAATACCTGGATCCGGCCCTAATTAGTAACATTTCTTGTTTACCTACTCTTCCACAAAATTTCACTGAACTGTTGGAAGAGAAGCAGCAACAAAATCAGAATAAGAAAGGATGAATAAAAATACATGGAAGAACACCAGTTTGATCCACTAACCTGCAATCAAACTAAAAACATGAACAAGCTTGGCTGCACTAAGATCAAACTCCCTAATTCCATTAAAATCTAAAAAGTGAACAAAACAGAATAAAGTTTGACAAACTAGGTGAAAGGAAAAATTTCCTGATAATATTCCAAAAGAATATGTGATCAGAATGAATGATGACATCATAAAAATTCCAAATTCAAATAATAATTCATAATTGGATGGTCAATTGTCCCCCCACCACCACCACCAAAAACTACCTGGAATTATTCTATCCTCACAGTTTGAGCACCTTGAAGATGCGGGACTAAATAGGTTCTACATACCATGTGCTGTTTCTGCTGGGTTAAGGTTACATGCATATGTACATGCAAACAGAAAATCTATCATTGTTTTAGGGATAATTAATATTTATTCATTAGGAATAAAATGTTTATCTTTATGTCCTTCAACTAAAGCCATGTCTGATGTTTTTGGTTAATTCAAAAATCAAAATCCTTTTAATTAATGATGTTTCTCCAATGTTTCATACCGAAAAAAAGCATTCCATCATCATCATTGTTATCATTGTTGTTTTTTTCTTCTCCTTCTTCTTTTTCTTTCCTTCCTTTATTTTCTCCTCAGTTGGTTTTCCTATTCCCATGTCTGTTAATGAAACTAACTTCCTGTCCAAATGCCATTTCTGCTGCGTTCCTTAAACTTCTTTCTTTACACCAAACCAAAGCAAAGCATTTCCCCAGTGAACACACCACATCCTCACTTGATTGTCAAAATACTGATGTGAAGCTGTTTACCCAAATGCCACTCATGAGGAAAGTAGAAGAGCTCAGCTTATTTCCCCATTAATTAAAAGTTTTGCCACTCAAATTTCAAAGAAAAAGCAAACTCCTCGCTGCTGTTGCTGCTGCTGCTGACACATGAATTGAGAAATTTATAAATGGAGCTGAATAATCAGTTTGCAAATTGATAAGGAGAGACTAGAGGGACATATAAAGAGACTGAATTATTTAATGCACATGCTCATTAGAAACTGTCCAGCAAAACTGTCTGGTTTCTTCAGCTTTTAACTGACTGGTTGGCTATGTATGTGTGTGTTGCACATACAGGTCGCACCTATGGAAGTAGATGGCTGAAAATTCAAACACTTGCTCCTTATTATGTCTAGAAGAAGAGATTTTTATTCTCTGAAAATTACCCACCAGAATAAGATTCATACGATGGATTAAATTTGCAATATACTTTTATGCTAAATTGGCCCCTTAGTTTGCGTTGAGCGAAAAATCAAACTCTTTAGTAATCCAATTTTCCAATTGATCACTCCCAATAGAGAATGCTGCCAAAAGACATTTGTGATGGTTTCTATTGAGTGATTAACCAGACTAGTTTTCTTTCTCTGAATTCTTTGATGCAGATGCTAATCTCTTGCAACTCGTCATTCCGTTGCATGACAAACAGAATGTTAAAGAAGGGGACAAAATCAATGGCTGCAAACTAAGACTGCACATCTGATTTGAAAGAAGAAAAAATGCAAGAAAGCAAAACAAGTTGGGATCGAACGTGCAGTGATAGGGACAGAGAAGCAGGGTAAGTGTATGCAAAAGGAGACGAGATGAAACATAAAGATATTCATCAAAGAAATAACCGAGTGTATGTGTTAGCTCATTTTGGCTGCTGTTAGTGATTCATCATATACCCAAATGAAGACAATGGTCTTGGTAGATATTACGAATTGCTAAATTAAGGATTGTTTTATTTTTTTAGAAATGGCTTTGTTGTCCTTTACTTTCCCATGAACTTTTTCAGATTCTATAAGGCTTTGGATTTCCACCCCTAGCTATACTATTAACAAAGAAATGTGAACTTCACATATAATTCATGGAACAATGATAACACTTTTGAAGCCAGAAAGTGCATTGATTGGAACATAACAATTCAAACAACCAAAAAGAGGATACTATTCTGAATGATTTATAACATGATGACAATACTTCACCTCATAACAAAATAATATTTTGTGCTAGTCTGTCTGCCAAAAAGTGCTAAATCAAAAGATTAAAAGAACTAAATAGGCAACACTGGCTAGATCATCTAACACTCATCTGGGGCAGTGGTCAGCAGATATGCTCCCCAAGGTAATTTTGAATATCACAGGGGCTAAAATTGTTATCAGAAACTCTTTTTTTTACCACAATGTTAATTTTATGGAACACGACAATGGCACAAAATGAAGAGAATTAAATGTGAAATACTTTAGGTACTCCGACCACCCAGGTACCTGTGGTGAAATATGACTGACAGCACTATTTTTGCACTGTTTTAAAGTAGTCAATCTCCATAGTGTTGACTAGATACTAGAATGTTATGCATACCATCGATATGTGTCTTATTTTTCAACAATTGACCTGAAATGAATTTTCAGCCAATGTTCAATTCAGTGTTTATACAGTGGCCAGAATACTGCATGCAAAACAAAGTGCTTTAAAAAAAAAACGTTTGAGAGGATTCCATTAAATATTCCTATTAAACCAACTGGAGTTAATAGAGAAATCATTGCTCTTTAATTTTGCATAAAATTCAAGCAAATTCACACTACTATCAAAATATTTTGAAAAATTAATCAAAAAACTTTGATCTGAAATAATTATTAACTCCTTTGTGGTATCAAGATATGGTGCAAAAAGTGCTCTATCCAACAACATTTGTTTCCTTTCTGTATTATGAATCAGAAGACTCTCCCCCTACCTTTGAGAGAGTATTTCCATCTTTGCGTTTTTACTTATCATGGTGAAAAAGTTATGCGATGACCACACACAAGGTACTGAAATTACTATGAATATTCATATAAATTCTTGGAGAATGAAAGTAAAATAAAAGTAAAACTAGAAACTATTTGTTAACTCAAATCTGATTCTAATTTGAATATAGCTAAAACAATCCTCTACATACTATGTCTACTTCAATTAAGGAAAGGAAATACTAGACAACAC
The DNA here is from genome assembly GCA_963457665.1 of Thysanoteuthis rhombus. Classification (NCBI taxonomy): domain Eukaryota; kingdom Metazoa; phylum Mollusca; class Cephalopoda; order Oegopsida; family Thysanoteuthidae; genus Thysanoteuthis; species Thysanoteuthis major. The sequence goes on along the minus strand of OY735210.1, from coordinate 60,446,198 downwards.
CCACCGATTAAAATATAAAGGGGGTGGTATACAATCTTAACATTGATATTATTATTGGTGATTTCAGGATTTTTTACAAATGTATTTAAAGATTTTTTGAAAGGTTTATGTTTGTTTCATGTTAATAAGTGATACAGCACTTGCCCCAAAACAGTACCAATTTGTATTTTCATTTAGAAAATCCCTTAACTGATTTTTGTTTTTTCTTCAGTAAGGTGCTATGATTTTCATTTGTGTTATATTTTAGGATCGTTATTTTTTTAAATAATTATTTTTCTTATAATAAAAACTGTAAAACTTAACATACACCACTGATTTTTATTGTTTCAAATGAACAGTGATTTTTTTCATTTTTTTTCAAGAGACCAAGCAAGCCCCAATTAGATTATGAGGCCCTGGGCTGTAGTCCACTCAATCCATGCATAAATCCAGCACTGATAATGATAATGCTTTATTTCAGAATTTCTGAAAAACATTTCTTTTTTGAAATGGAGTTGTTTCTATAAGTCTGGTTCAGCACTGGCAAATTAAGAATCTAAAAGATAATTCTTTACCGGTGCAAAAATGTGACAGGAACATCAGAACTCTGTTTAAGGGTGGGGAAATCAACTCGATTGCCAAAGCGGACCTGGAGGAGATCGGTCAAGACTGGGGCAAAAATGTCTATGCTGACATGTGTTTGGCTGAGGGGGAGTTGCCAAGGGCTGGGTCTGCTAGCATTGTGTGGCTGTGGACATAAGCCCCTTCAAAGAGTTCAAAGGAATAAAGAATGAATAACTTCTCTTAGTAGTAAAGCCACTTTTTCTGAGATGTTATGGTTCATCATCATCAGCCTTTTAGCATCTGTCGTTAGTTGTAAACCTCTCCAGGATTCGTCTGACTTCTCTATCATTTATCAGAGCCATTATTTGTTGAATTACGTCATACCATCTTATATTTTGCTGGCATATGATCTCTGGGGATCCACATTGTGAGTTGTGATATCCATCAGTTTTTTGACATTCTTGCAACATGCCAAGCCTATTGTCACTTGAGTTTTGTAATAGATTTTATATCCCTGACTCGAGTTTTTTCACTAATATACTGCACTTTTTTATGATCTTTCCATGAGATGATTCTCTCATGTACACGTTGCAATGTTCTCAGTTCTCAGGTCATTCTTTTGGTTAGGTTCCATGTTTCAGCTCCATAGGTTACTATATCGAGATTGAAACATAAACTACATGGCTTAAAAAATAAGTGGAATTAAGGCTCTCTATTGTGCATCTCACTGTGGAGTAATGATTAATGAGCTAATCAATCGGATCATTACATTAAGTGCTTCATTCTTGTGACCCTGTACCAGATTAAAACATAATATAATCCAGTAACCTCTGACCTTCATTAGCTCCGCGCTGAGACTAGCCACTTCATGAAAAGAGGATTTCATTGTTTTGAGGTTTTTATTATTATTATTGTTATTGTTGTCACTTTTTGGAAACTCTCAACCAAAACTGTCAACATAGGTTTCTTTCAATTTGCTGCTTCAACTAGCTGGCTGGCTATGTAAGTATCATGTACATAGTCTGCTACAATGCAGCTAGAGGGCTGAAAACTTCAAGATTTACTCCTTATCATGTCAAAAAGTAGGTTTTTAGTGGGGGGTTAAGTTTGCAAAGTAAGTTTATGTTAAATTGATCCCTAGTTTGCACCCGCTTATTCTTTGAAAAATTCAGACATTTAAATGTTTACAAAAGGCAAGAAAAGTAACATTCATTGATCACCCTTTCTTCTAATGTTTTAATTGATCACACTCGACAAGACATTGGTCAAGTGATGGTTTCTTTTGAGTGACAACCAGGTGTGTTTCTTTTTTTTTATCTCTCTGCCAACAAAATTGGAAGAGCTTTATATGATTTCTATTATTATTCGGACTATCCTCATCTTGGTTGTTTTTCATACGAAACGTTGTGTGAAAAACAACCAAGATGAGGATAGTCTGAATAATGATAGAAATAATAATAATACCTCATCTCAAAAATTCAGAGATATATTAGCTTTATATGAATTCACTGGTGTCTATCTGTCTGACTGTGCACACGATATCTCTAAAAGTTCTCAATGAATTTCATTGACATTTTATGGAAGGGTTGGCCATGGTTTGAGGAAGAATTGATTAAATGTTGGAGTGGATCCAGGAATTTTTTCCACAGTTGCTACCCTTGCATTGTAGCTATATGTCTGAAATTTTCTGGAGGGCTATGGGATAAGGAAGAATTAATAAAATTTTGGATGGATCTCTTTCTTTACTGTTGCCACCCCTGCATTGTATCTATATATTTTCATTCAGTTTTTATTGACAATAACATTAACAGCTTATTGCTAGAGTTATTTTATATAAAAATATTTGCAAAATGGATCAGAGATGTTTTCAAGTGATTAATAATGAAGAAGGAAGAAAGAGACTGGATAAGAGAGAGAGAGGAAAAAAAATAATGAAAGGATAAAAGAAAAAGGATTGAGTAGCAAAAAAAATAAAGAAAGAAAAGGAGAAATAGGAAGGAAAGCAGTAAACGAAGGAAGGAAAAAAGAATGAAAAAGAAGATGAAAAAAGTGAAAAAATGAAAGAAATTAATTAGATGAAAGAGAAGAAGAAAGTAATTGAGCGAATGAAACTGTAAAGTATTGAAAAATAAGATGAAGAAATAAGAAATAGATAAAAAGCTTCAGGTCATTGGGAGAAAGAAAAGGGAGAGAAGGGTAAGAGATAAAAGAAAATCCCTTTATGACAGCTGATGAAAGAAAAGACCCAACCTCCAAAATCAAACATTAGGAGGGAAGAGAAGACGGGTATTAAAACCTTACAGAAAGACTCAAGTATAAATATACTACAGACAAACAAGATCAGTGCCACCATTGTTAAGGACAAATTAGACAACAAACAAAAATTGGTAAGTCTAATGGGAGTTGGCAACTACAGCAAACTGACGATGGATCTGATATTGAATACCACAAGGAAGCAATTGCAGATCCTAAAAAAAGAACAGAAGTTATCCAGCAATAACATGTATAGACAGCTGAACCAATGCCATAGTAAGCCTCAATGCATATTAAGCCTCTTCAAAATTCATAAACAAGGTCTATTGTTAGTTACCAAGGCTCGGCTTGACAGCCACTTGGCTGATTTCTATATACTCAATCCACTGACAGGCAAGACTATGTACAAAACTCAGCCATGTCAGTGTTCTGTGAGAAACTGGATTCTGACCCCAAACTCCAAGAACGAATCAACATCTCCATTGACAATCTATTGGATATGCTGACTTTTTGGTCAAAATGACACAATTCTAGTTGGGTTTGGAAATATATTGACAGGAGGAAAGGATGGCTATTGGATCAGCTTTATCTCTGGAGATATCGAACATTTACGTGGAGTATATTGAGGAAATATTCCTACAAACTGCAATGCTGAGTCCATCTACCTTGCTGAGATACGTAGGAGAATATCAAAGTGCTACTAGACCACATGAGCTTGCTGAAACCATACCTTCAGTTCACCATGAAAGAAGAAACAAATGGATAATTATCCTTCCCGGATGTACTCATTATCCGAACAGAACAAGGATTTAGGACATCTGTATACAACAAATCCTCATTCCCTGGGTGGTACCTGAGGTACAACTAACCACACAAATAATATGAAAAAAGAATAATCCCAAGCCTACAACACAGGGCAAATCAAATATGTAGTGACCCAAATTCATAAAAACATTTTCCTTACAAACAACTCCCCAGCTAGCAATGCAGACAACTGGACAGCACAATGAAGGGGTACCACTCTACCAGAGCCAGCGCTTGGGACTCACAGCTGGAGCTCTGGGGGCGCAATATATCTGAGGAACTGTGAAAAATCTAAAAATATAATCTTTAAAAAATTTGCAATGGGGTACACCGCTACTTACTCTAAACATATACTTCTCCAGAACCAAGCCATCAACAAGAACATGACCAGAATTATGTCTATAATATTCTTTGTTGCTATGGCAGATGCTATAAGGGTGAAACAGGTCAGCTAATCAAAATAAGAATCCAAAAACACAGGAAGGCCATGACATGTGGTGACACATTCAAATGTGACATTCAAATCTAATTTATTCTGTCCAAGCAATATGTTCATTTCTTAAGTACATATATTTATACATATATGAAATGAGTAAAGATATTTCAATGTCTCATAATGAACCATTGGGAATTTTTTCACTCATTTTATAACCACTCTACTGATGGTGTCAAGCACTTTTTTGTATCAAGTTCTACTTAATGAACATATACATGCTTGTTGTATAATCATAATTGTTCTCATATATATATATATATATATATATATATATATATATATATGTATGTATATATATATATATATATATATATATATATATATATATATATATATATCATAATCACCACCATCTACATCATCAGTCATCATGAGTTCCCAGCTCCTTTCATTCCGTATATCATAGCTGGTATTTTGTATTCATTGTACACTATATTTGCAAGGTGCTTTTTAGGATGTCTCTATGTTTTACAAAATGCATTTTAACATATCATTGTACATTATTTTATTTCATTTTCATGATCTTTTTCTAAATCTCTCAAAGTAAAAGTATTCCTTAATTAATCTTCTGTTCTTATAGTTGTTTTTTAGATATTATTTTTCTAATTCTGTTGATTTTTAACCCTTTTTTTATGGCTTTCCTACTCAGACCACCTAACATGTTTTGTTATTCATCTGATGGTTTTTTGATATAACAGCAAATCGTAAATGGTTGAAGTATTCTCCGTCTATGTTTACTCCCATGTTTCACTATCAGTTTTTCAGAAAGTGCTTTCAAGGCTGATAATAGTTTAGTCTGAATTGTATCTCCTTGTTTCAATCCTGTTCCAATCTTCAATTTAATTGTATCTTCATGAAGTTGAATTATTGCAGTGTCATTTTCGTTACATTCTCAATAACTCTTTTTCATAATTTTTGTTAATACCTTGCTTTTGCATTGACTGAAGACTGCTGCTCTTTCATAATCACTGAGAGTCAAAAAAGTGGTTTCTTGTATTCTGTTGTCTTATTTATCAGCTGATTCATTGTATTTAGGTGAGCAGGTATTCCCCAAACCTTCCTGTTTATCATGGTTGATTTCATCTAGAGTGTTTGTTGGTCAGTTTAGAGGTATTTCTGAGGATAGTTTATACATGTTGAATAGCAATGTAATAGAGTGTAGTTGCCAAGGTTCTTATTATCTCTTTTCTTGTAAAGGAGAATCCCTATTCCAAGATAAAAGTTTTGAATTCCCTTTCTTTCTCGTAGACATTGTATGAATAGCTGCACTAAACCTTTATTAAAGACCACTCCTGCATCTTTTTAAAGGTCAGTCATTATGCTATCTTCACCTGGGGCTTTTTTTAATTTTATATTCCCGAGCACAAACACTATTTTGTCCGTTTTCATGTCTGGAGCATCACCATTATCTATCAGAGTGTCAGCCAGATGTAATTTTTAAAGCAGTTTTAAAGTTCTCATGATATTCTTTGGTTATTCTTATCATCTTGCCCCTACATTTGGTGATTTCGCCTTCTCTGCTGTGTTTGGGATGATCAATTAAAAAAATTGGTAAAAGGTGTGATGAATGAATGAATACTTTTCTTGCCTTTTGTTGGAATTTTCAAAAAAATGTAAATACTCGCAGACTCAAACTAAGTGACCAATTTAACATAAATTTACACTGCAAATTGATTGCTCCACTAAATCCTATTTAGGGAGAAGTCTTTGAAAAAAATGTTGTTTCCTAGACATAAAAAAGAGTGAATGTTTGAGTTTCCATGCTTCCAGTTCCATTGTTGCTGCCTGTTGGCGTAATTCATACATAGCCAGCCAGCCAACCAGCCTGACCAGCTTAAAAACTGAAGAAATCCATGTTGCCAGTTTTGGCTGATGGTATCTTATATCAATCTGCATCCAATTTGCTGGCATTATGACTTGGAGGCTTTCAACTTAAGCTCGATACAAGCAGTTATAAGGCTCGGGTGAGTGGTAGTCTTCCAAATATCCTTGTAAACCATTTATTTTATAGTTTGGCATTTTCAGTTTATTAGGAATTCAAAGAAACCCCACAAACAAGAATCTTTAAAAGATGCATACTTGTTATAAAACAATAATCAAATTATAATGTAATTTTATGCTAAATAAGTCCCTTACTTTGTGTCCAGTTAAATTCATGCTATTTATTTTTCAAATTTGTTCTCGGTTTGAAATTCAAATCAACACTGAGAAAGAATGCATAAAAATTCTCCACAGCAGCTGAAAAACAAATATGAACTTCTCATAGAATCAGAGGAGAACGTCAATGAGCTCAGCAGCAAAATGACAACATTTCTAATTAAAGTTGTCAGTATGTTTGAGCCAAAGAATGAACAAACTATCAGTAAACTCCCAGAAGAAACCAAGAATCTCATTGAAAAATGCAGGAATCAGAAGTTACAAACAACAAGAGAAAATATCAAAGCAACCAAAATGAACATAACGATCTACAAAATGGATAGATAAAAGATGATACTCAACAACAGTCATTGAAAGCATTCTCTAAAAAAGTAGGGGCTTCAAAACTATTTTCAAATCTCTCAGTACAGGAAGAATGCAAATAACTTGTGTGCTTGAAGAAAATCGAGACTCAACAATAGGTACAGATCAAATTGTTGAGAATTCTTTAAAAACTTATATCCCCTAAAACAGAGCACAAAGAACAAAGGACAAGAAATACAAGACACAAGAAAACAGAAATTACTCCGTGGATGGTAACACAAGCTATCAAACAAACAAAAAAAGGAAAGACCCTCTGGACTAGATAACATCATCATCAACTTACTAAAATGGGTTGGAAAGTCATCATTAAGAAACTAACCATTTTATCCAACTTATGCCTCAAACAGAATAAAGTCCCTGAAGAATGGATCACTGTAATCATTATGCTGATTTATAAAAAAAGAGACCAACTAAACAACTACAGGCCAATAAGCCTACTCAACTGCATCTACAAACCCTTCATGAGAATGATCACCAACTGAATCACAAAAACCTTATATGAAAACCCACCACAGGAACTGGCTGGCTTCAGAAGGAGCTATCTCCATTCGGTAAAAACTAAAAGAGAAAGCAGCAGAGCATAAAATGCCACTCGCTGTAGCATTTGTTGACTTCAAGTGGAAAATCCCCAACGTCATTGATGCTATCATGCAACAACATGTAGACCCAGTGTATACTAGTCTTACAACATATCTACCGACACAGCAGTTCCTTCATCAGGCTACATAAAGATTCAAGGCCTTTCCAGCTCAAACATTGGGTAATGCAAGGTGATACCACCCCACCCAAACTCGAGATGATCTTTCAAAACCTAAACTGTAAAAATGAAGGGATCAGAGTTGATGGTGAATCCCCAAGTAAACTCAAATTTGACCATATCGTCCTTTTTACAGAGGACCTTCATAATCCCCAAATAGTGCTTAACAAACTGAATGGATAAAAGCAAGAAAGTTGAACTTCACATGAACTTTGGAGAAACAAATGCCATGTATAACAAAGACACAACAAAATCAAAAATGCAGAGCTGAAAAAAGTAGACCTGTATATCTCCCTAGGACAACAAATCTTTATGAAATCCTCATAAGAAGAAGGAACCAAGAACAGGAAAATCCAAATATAAACATACAACGGTCAAAATCAAAATTGCATTGCTGGAGAAAGTTGACCACAACATATACCTAGGACAACAAATCTCTATGAAATCCTCAAAAGATGAAGAAACCAAGCAAATAATCATACTAGGATGGCAAGCTCAACCTTTTAAGAATGAGAAAATCCCATTAGTCCTAAAATGAAAAGTCTGCAATCAATATTTCCTCTCAATAGTCACTTTTAGGGCTGAAACATGGAATCTATCCAAAAGATTGACCCTCAAACTGAGAACAATGAAATGAGCACAGGAGAGAATCATATTCAACTTACACAGAGAGATCACAAGATAACAAAGTATATCAGAGGGAAGAAAGAAGACATCATTAAATCATTAGAAAACTTAAAAAGGCAATAGTCTGGTCATATTGCTAGAATGGCAGACAACCGCTGAACATAATGATTAAAAATGTTTATCCCCAGAGTTCATATGTGATCTGCAGAAAATAAAATGGCATGACAAACTATACAAGATCAGAAACCACTATGACACCCATGATAGAAAGGCCTGGCAAATCCTGGGGAAGGTCTATATCCAATGACGGATGATTAAAAAGATGATGATGATGATGATGATGATTATGATGATGATGATGATGATGATGATGATGATGACTGACAGTTTGCATATAGCAGTGAGTAAATAGCGAAGATTGGAACTAAAGGATAAGTCAATGAGACTCAAACTTGCATGCCTTTTACATCAGGGAAACCTGGTAACCAGTACCAGTTGCTCTTCCACTTGAGCTACAAGATCCATAGGGCTGTCAGAAAATCAAATCTAACCACTTGTTCTTAGCCTTCATTTCTAACTGATCCTTCTGCGCCCTATTTGTAGTTCTATATTAATTGCATTTAGTTTTAATTTTACCTTTGATTTTGATTCTTTATTATTTTATTCATTTTGGATTGAAGCAATGTGCAACAAGTAAATCCCAAACTGTTGACCAGACACTTACAGGTATTCAATTCATGAAAACTACAAGCTATTACTGAAAGTTTGTTAAGCAAGTAGAGCTACAAAGAATATTGATCTCATTTTCAAAATCCTCTATTATCTCTCATCCTCTGTATTATTATTCACATATGTACCTCAAATGATAGGAAATACTATAAATTCTGTCAAATAAACTTTAGATGAAAATCTTATGTAGTCAATTATCTTTATTTGGCAAGTTTATTAATCACTGCTACCACAACAGCCTGGTTTAAAAACTGTTGCTGGGTTTGCGTTATTCACTTGTTCTGACATTAATATGCATATATTAGGAATTTGCCTGGCCCTAACTGTTCATAAAAGAACATTGATAATTTCTTCACTAATGAGTAAGGAAAATATTTTTGTTTCTTGAATATTCCCTCTAAAATAAATTGGGTTTTTTTCTCATGTGTTTTTTTTTTTGTATGTGTGTTTTCTGTGTATTTTTTGTTGTTTTTGTTTGTTTTTTTTTGTTTTGTGTTTTTTTTGGTGGTGGGGAGGGGCAGTTCACAATGGTAATTTATGCTAAATGGGTTCCTTACTTTGTGTCCAGCAAAATTCATGCTTGTTTTTCTTTTTTTAAAACTCAAACTTTTCAGTGAAGCAACAAAAGGTTCAAGTAGTTTATTCATTAATCACCCCTTCTTCCATTTTTTTTTTCAAAATTTTCAATTCATTTCATATTTATGGTATTTTAGATCAATGGCTAACAGTGATCTGGGAATCATCGCTCAACACAGATCAGTTTATAGCACTATTGGATTGTACATGTCTTTTATCATTTAATTGGCGAGTGGAATATGTACAGACTGTTCTACTTCTAGTGATAAGACACTAAGCTGACCCTTGATTATTATCTTCTATACAATATTTGAACCTTTTGTTTGCTTGTGCCTCTTCTCCACTAAAAACTACAAGACTAACTGACCTAATATTCAGCATTGAAATTCAAAAAAAATAAACTTTCGACATAGACTAACCTTTGAGGTCATTTGAGGTCACCAGAGATCATTCTCAAGTTATTCTTTGGTTCTAAACATCAGAAAACATTAATTTTCATTCCAGGATTTTTGTCATTCATTCATTTATTTCTTTTGAAAAATGGCACACATATTTCTCACGATAAGATCAATTCCTAAAGAAAAATCAGTGTTTTTGGTTGGATATCACGCTTGTTGGTGATGACAGTAAAAGACTGTGTTAGTTTTTTTGCTGCTCAATCAAACAAGGTTTTCATTTCTCCCCTTATCCTTTCTCATTGACAAAAATCCAATGTAATGCATTTTATTTCAGTAAGACCATCTGATCACAATTTCAGTAAAATCATTTGATCATTATTTTGGTGAAGCCATCTGAGCAGTATTTCAGTAAGGCCATCTGATAAGTATTTCAGTAAGTCCATCTGATCATTATTTCTGAAAGGCTATCCAATCACTACTTTGGTAAGGCCATTTAATCACCACCTCAGTAAGGCCATCTGATCACTCCTTCTGAAATGCAATCTGATCACTATTTCAGTAAAGCCATCTAATAACTGTTTTTGAAAGGCCATCTGATCACTACTTCAGAAAAGCAATATGATCATTATTTCAGTGAGACTATCTGATCATTACTTCAGTAAAACTATCTGATTACTACTTCTTAAAGGCTGTCTGATCATTACATCACTATCTCAGTGAAACCATTTGATCACTACTTTGGTGAAGCAAACTGATCACCACTTCAGTAAAGCCATCTGATAACTATTTCAGTAAGGCCATTTGATAACTATTTCTGAAAGGTGATCTGATCATTATATCAGGGAAGCCTTCGATTACTATTTCTGAAAGGCCATCTGATCTACTTCAGCAGACCAATCTGATCAGAATTTCAGTAAGGCCATCTGATCACTATTTCAGCTAAGCCATCGGATCACTATTTCAGTAAGGCCATCTAATCACCACTTAAGTGGAGCCATCTGAACACTATGTCAGTAAGGCCATCTGATCACTATTTCTGAAAGACCATCTGATCACTATTTTTGAAAATCGATCATCACTATTTCATCAAAGCCACCTGATCATTATATCAGTAAGGCTTTCTGACCACTATTCAGTATGACTATCTGATCACTATTTCAGTAAGGCCATCCGATCGCTATTCCTGGAAGGCCATCAGATCACTACTTCAGTTTGGCAATTTGATCACTATTTCAGTAAAGCCATCTGATCAATATTTCAATAAGACAATCTGATCAGTATCTCAGTATGGCCCCCTGATCACTATTTTTGAAAAGCCATCTGGTCATTATTTCAGTAAAGCCATTTGATCAATCTTTTGGTAACGCCACCTGATCCCCACTTCAGTAAGGCCATCTGATTCAACACTTCCTTAAGTCCATCTGATAACAACTTCAGTTAGGGCATCTGATCACTATTTCAGTAAGGGTATTTGATCACTATTTTAGTAGGGTTATTTGATCACTGCTCCAGTAAAGCCACCCGATAAATATTTCATTAAGGCAATCTGATCACTATTTCAGTACGGCAATCTGATCACTATTTCTGGAAGGACATCTGATCACAGCTTCAGTAAAGCCATCTGCTCACTACTACAGTAAGGCCATCTGTTCACAAGTCCAGCAAGGCCATCTGATCATTATTTCTAAAAGGCCATCAGATCACTATTTTTGAAAGGCAATCTGATTTCTGAAAAGCCATCAAATCACTATTCTTAAAAGGCCATCTGATCACTACTTCAGTAGGAGCATCTGCTCACTACTTCAGTAAAGCCATTTGATCAATTTTTCAATAAGGCCATCTGATCACTATTTCTGAAAGGCCATCTGAACACTACTTCAGTAAAGCCATCCAATTAATATTTCAGTAAGGCAATTTGATCACTATTTTTGAAAGGACATGTGATCATTATTTCTGGAAGGCAATCTGATTAGTATTTCTTAAAGGTGATCTGATCACTATTTCAATAAAGCCATCAGATCACTATTTCAGTAAAGCCATCTGTTCACTACTTGAGTGAAACCATCTGATCACTATTTTAGTAAAGCCATCTGATCATTATTTCTGAAAAGTCATCTGATCACTATTTCAGTTCGGCCATCTGATTACTACTTCAGTATAAACCATCTGATCACTTTTTCTGAAACGACATCTTATCAGTATTTCAGTAAGAACACCTGATCACTATATCTGACAACCATCTGACCACTAATTCAGTAAGATTATCTGATCACTATTCCAGTTAGGCCATCTGTTCACTATTTCTGGGAGGCCATCAGATCAGTATTCCAGTAAGGCCATCTGATCACTACTTCTCTAAGGGCATCTGATCACTATTTAAGTTAGGCTATCTGATCACTATTTTAGCATGGTCATCTGATCACTACTTCAGAAAAGTCATCCGATTAATATTTCATTAAGGCAATCTGATCACTATTTCAGTACAGCCATCCGATCACTACTTCAGTAAAGCCATCTGATCGGTATTTCAATAATGTTATCTGATCACAATTTTAGTATGGCCATCTGATCACTATTTTTGAAGTTCATGTGATCACTACTTCAGTAATGCCCCCTGATCACTATTACAGTAAGAACATCTGATCACCACTTCAGTAAAGCCCTGATCACTATTTCAGTAAGGCCGCCTGATCACTATTTCAGTGAAGCTATCTGATCACTACTACATTGTCCATTTGATCACTATTTCAGTAAGGCCATCTGATCACTTCTTTAGTGGAGCCCTCTGATCACTACTCAAATAAGGCCATCTATCTACAACAGTCAGTGAGCAGCACGTATTGGAAATAAATATTTACATCTACGCGTAAATAATTGTTTTAGGGTTAGAGGGAACGATAAACATAATTGAAACTGTGTAATCTAATTTGAGGTTCTTCTTGGGAAGCGCCAAGTGTCCCAGCAAAAAACTAACACAATTCAAGTAACTTCTTATTGTATATGGAAAAAAACTTTTTTTTTGCTATTTGAAAATCCCCACTCAAAGTAAGTTTTATGGATGGTTCAGTTCACAATATAAGTTAATGCTAAATTGGCCCCTTAGTTTGTATCCAGTTGTGTTCATGCTTGTTTTTTGTGAATTCAAACTTTATAGAGTTCCAACAGAAAGTGAGAGAAGCAACTTAAGCATTGATCATCCCAATTTCTAATTTTTAATTGTAACCAATTGACAGCTTCTATTGAGTGACCAACCAGAATCTGTTATTATCATTATTATTCAAGTAAAAAGAGGAAAATACTGAGACTGAACTATACTAATGGTAATTAGTGATGCCAGGCTTTCTATTTACTATCACTATTGTTATTATACAAGGGAAATTTTATTACATTGTAAATTTGCCTTCAGGAAAGAGAAAAGAAGGTTTTTTTAATAAATTGCCAACTCAGCCATTTTCTATTCAATGAAGCTTTCAAGAAAGTAGCATTAATTTATGACTGTAATGAATGGTCCTATGGGCTTGATAGGCTGAAGGCTAAGGTCCAGCAGTCTTACAGGTCTGCCGAGAATATGAAAAAAAAATTAAGTAAATACAATCAAACAAAAGTAATAACAAACATACCTTGCCTTCACAAACTGATTTGTTCCTAATGATTATCCATAAAGTGGAAGTTTGCAAAATCAAGCATAATTATTCATAGAAAAAGGAAATAAAATGAAAATGAAGAAACTATATGCTCTGAAGGCAGTTGCCATCAACTGTTGCCATCAACTGTTGCCATATAAATAAATATATTTTAGGGCCGGTGAATGAAAACAGAATAAGTGGGAAAGACAAGTTTTCTCTTTTATCTGTCCTAATTCAAAACAAACCTTCTTCATTTTTTTTCTTTTTTTTGCCATGAACGCTGTAATGCTACATGATATCTCATTTTGAGTTGGACAAAACACAACAGAATTAGACAGGCTCCCATTAGGTCATGATATCTGTATTAGGAAAAAAAATCTCTTTTGGGGAGACGAATGCTCCTAATCTATAAACACTGGAAAGCAAATGATATTTTATAAAGATTTCATGAAATCAAATAAAGGCTGGGCACTTATGTGCATGCACTCCTCACATCCAGTGATTTTCTAGAAAGAATTCAACTAAGGCTTCAGCATTGCAGTCTCACAACTGGTCCAATGAATTGAAGGCAAATAGAATAAAAATAAATCTTGATTTTTTTTCTGTCAGAGTTTGAACTCACGGGACCATTATTGCTACCAACATTTTCTATATGAATAAATAAATGTTCAAGATTAAACTTACAAATCATAGTGGCAAAAGTAGTTTTGACTATAAATTGACCTCGCTTACATCTCCACCTATCCTATATTTTACATGGTACACAAATTTGCAGGGTGCAGCTATCTCCTTGGAAATGCCAAAATTAACTTTTACAGGTCACCATAGGTCAGTAAAACCTATCCTATGTTCACCCATTGGGCAAGTTAAAGATGTGCCCAAATTTTCCAGCTTTTCAGTAGTCCTTAGTCTATAAAACATAAATTTAGTTAGGAACAAAGTTATAAACAAAGCTTCCAAGTTACGAAGAAATATTCATCATCTTCATAATTATAGATATACATATATATCGTGAGGAAAAGGATAAGATTTATCTGACATAATGGTGAATTTAATAGACAACATGGAAACACGGATGTCTGGAAAACGGATTGAATTTATTTCCGTTACATTGTCAAATGTCAAATGGGAAATATGATAAAATTTTGTGTGGTTTTTGAAAGTTTATAAATTTTCCTTCTTCATTTAGGAATTGTGGGCTGCTTATTCTCAGGTCTCTCAGGTAAAGGTCTTTGGTTTTGCCTGATTTTATTTTGGTGTTGTGGTAGAAGTACAAGTTGAGGTAAATGTTTTTTGTTGGCTCATTTATGGCATATGTTTAGTTGAAGGCTTGTTTCTGTCCTATGAATTAGAATGTCAAGGAAAGGGCATAGTGTTGTTTGATTCTGTTTCATATGTATAGTCTACTGTAGGTTTTACACGAGCCTATCTACTAAGTTTGGTAGATTTATGTTATTAGGGTAAATTAAGCTGGCATCATTGATATACCTGAGGTAAGTAGCTTCTTTTAGTAGTTTGTCTGTTTGTATATACTTATCTATTTATTCATTTATGCATATCTAATTAATCCAGTAGAATTAGTCAGAATTCAGGAGATACGATGCAGACAGACATGAATGTATACATAGATGCATGAAAAAAAACAGAAAAATATCTCTCAATTAGAAAAAAAATTCCTGGCTTCGCCTTAAACACCCCCCCCAAATTATTTTCATTTAAATTCATTGAGAACTTTTGGAGACATTGTTTGGACAGACATGAAAATTTGGCAATATCATGTGGTGAGGACATATAACAACGATGTAGGAGGGGTAATTGTGCATGGATCCACCTCAAAATTTAATGACTTCTTTGTGAGCCTATTGTATACCCTTTGACAGAGTTTCATTGAAATTCATTGAAAAAATTCCTGTCATGCCGCCATATATATATATATATATATATATATATATACATTGTTTGTATTTTGTCTGACACACATATCTCTCCTGTATACTCCACTGTTACGCTTTTCCTCAAAAATTATTCTCTGATTTTGGAGGACTTTTCATGTGCTCTTTTATACTATTTCCTCTACCTAAAAACCAATGCACATTTATTCAATCTATTTAATCTTCCTGATTCTTATGGACTAAATACTATGAAGACGAGAAATGTTTGTTCCTCATTATGTTTTCTGAAGATTCCTGAACTGTAACACCCTACTAGCCGAAAAATTGTGTAATAAAGTAAGTTGACACCAGGATGAATATAGAATGTATTGGACTGATCTCTGTTGATCTCTAAAGGTCAATTTTGGCAGGCATTTTAAAATCTAAAAGAGATGGTTACACCCTAGGGCCTGCAAATTCATGTACAACTTGATACAGGAAAAACATAGGATAGGTGGCCATGACTTTTGGTGAACCCTTAAGGCCAGGTTAATTTTGGCATTTTCAAATCTAACTAAGATAGCAACACCCTATGGCTGCAAATTTATGGACTAGTTTAACCCAAGATGAAAAAAGAATAGATGGTGATGACCTCTAGAGGCCTCTAAAAGTCAATTTAGAGTCAGGTCAATTTTTGCTTTGTTCAAATCTGTAAAATACGGCTACATCCTACCACCTGAAAAAGTGTGTAAAAGGGTAACTTGACTTAATGGTGAATATATGATAGGTGGTGTTAACTTCTAAAGATAAATCCAAGGTTAGGTTAATTTTGCAATTTTGAAAAAGGTTAATTTTGACATTTTCAAATCTAATGGGATTGGCTGCCCCCTATTGGCTCCCAATTTTTACAGACTCCAAAACAGTTATACTAAGGACTTAAAATTTTGAGTACATAGGTAACTTTATTGCCAGTCACTCCATACCAGTCAGGGTCTTCCCCACATTGGGTAAGAAATCAAGAATGAAATACTGGTGCTCTAGTTGAAGTATCTCAAGGAATGAATGTTGAGGTAACAAGAGTTTTTAAAAATAAAGAAAAAGAAATTGGACTTGAAACTTGTTTATTTCTGTTGATATCATCGTCAGTCAATCCTTCCCAAAATCAAATATTGTCTATCAATATATCTTGATGGGAAGTTCTATAAATAATCATTTGTGAAAGGTGAGGTAAGTCACTCAATAGAAAGCATCACATAATCAATATTTTTTGTGATCTATTAAAAAATTGGGAAAATAGGTGATCAATTAGTAAGTAACTTCTCTAACCATTCATTGTAAAGTGATCACTAAAAAGGTAAATTTTCAAAAAACCAGAAGGAACATGGCTAGACACAAATTAAGGGACCAATTTAGCATGAACTTGCATTGTAAGTGTTCTTTCTTGACGTAATCAGGAGTAAATGCTCAATTTTCAGCCCACTAACTCCATCTTTATAAATAGTCAGCCAGGCAGAATCGCTTGAAAACTGAGGGAACCTATGCTGACAGTTCTGGGTGATTGTTTCTAATAGATAGATATCAAAAGAATGGAATAGAGAAATTGATGGCAATGGATAGATTGATAAATAGGTCTGGTTAGTTATTCAAAAGAAACCAATACATGTCGTGTTAGGGTGATCAATTACAAAAATTTAAAAGGGAGTGATCAATGAATGAGTTACTTCCTTTGTCTTTTGTTGGGTAGTGATAATTGAAAAAAGTCTAAATTTTCAAAAGACAAGTGTGAATGCTAGCAACATAAAATAAAGGTTCAATTCACCAAAAACTTACACAGCAAATTGAACCCCCCCACTAAAACCCTGGGCGGAATTTTCAAAAAACAGAATAGCATATTATTCATAAACATAATAAGGGGTAAATGTTTACGTTTCCTCCCCTCTAGCTCCATTGGTGCAGCCAGTACATACAATAAATGCATCACCGGCCAGACACACTTAATAACTGAAGAAATCTATTTTGATACAAAGTCCTTTTTACAATAACTCATTTAGGTGATTCACATTCAAGAAAAATGTTGCACAGCTTTAAATATGATTGATTGAAGAGATCAGTCTAGTAATAGGCAACAAAAGTTATCCTCCTTTGTCAGACTGTCATATTGAGATTATCTCCCCATGCTCTTCTGTAAAAGCTATCCTATGAAATAGCTAAATACATTTTGGTCTTATTGGACCTTGGTAAGTTTAAAGCTGAATGTCTTGTCTTTCATTACAATCACATGTTGCCTCTACTAAACTGGCCTATGTCCTGACATGGATTGTAATTTTATAGTATTATCAGAAAAAAGACTTTTTCAAATTTAATTTGAGAAAATGTATTGTATTTTTACCACACTGCAGTCAAAGTTATAAATTTCTATCTTACAAATCATTAATAGTATGAAATGGGTTGAGGTCATTCCATACTGGATAGAATTGCACTGTATTACTTACTTGTATTGTGTATTTTGCATGTGCATAAAATTTTAATCCAATTAGAAACTGTCAACCAAAACAGTCGACATAGGTCTCTTCAGTTTTCTAGTCAATCTGGCTGGATATCTGTCTATCTATGTTTCATGCATAAAAGCTGTACCAATGGAGCTAGAGAGTTGAAAACTTTAACATTATTATGTCTAGGAAAAACGTTTGTGGTTTTTGAAATTTCACCCCAAAATAAGTTGTTTTTTTTTATTGATTATCCCAAACACAGTATGCTGCCAAAAAACATTTGTCTCATAATGGTTTCGAATGAATGAAAAACTAAGCCTGTTCTTTGCATCTGTCATTTTGTTGCTCAGTGGTTTCATGAAAGTCCTTAGTTTCAGTAAGTGTTTTTTCCATTCTTGATGGTAGTGAAGTGGGAGAGATAGACTCAGATTCATTTTGAATTCTTCCTCTGACCTGGAGTTTGTCTTGTGGCCTCTAAAAAGTATACAATTTTCAGTTTTGGGGATTCTAACTTCAGGGCAGTGCCTCCCCAATGTGCTATAAGGAGAGTGTTGAGAGTTCTCACAGTCATTTTGAATTCTTCATTTATTCAGCAACAGTGAAAGCATCCTATTACAGGGATGGGTCCAGGATTTTGAGCTGGGGGAAAGGTACAAATTTTTTTCAAACTGTCTGTCTAATTAGACAATGGATATAATAAACTCTTGTTTGAGTTTTTTATTTATAAAATTTCTTCTTGTAGATATTTCTTTCTAATTTTTCTATTTTCCTTTGTCTGAGAAGAGGGAGGATATCCTCCCTGGATCTGTTCCTATATTCTTTTCTGCAAGACATCAATCATTTTAAACCTAAAATGCTCTTATCGGCTAAACTCCTTGTTTATAGTGGAGAAATGTTATAGAAACATAGCATGAATTTGAAAGTCTAATCCTCAAAGAAAAGAACATTTGGATGAATCAAAATGATCAATTGATATCTGGACATTTTGGGGATGGGGCTTGTGGAGGAGAACATTTTGTAATAGAGGGAGCTTTGTCCCGAAAGTATCCAGCCATTCTTTATCAACAAAAAACATACCTGATTAGTGACACAATCAAAACCATCATGTGATCAATGTGTTATGGGGCC
Organism: Thysanoteuthis rhombus; assembly: GCA_963457665.1. NCBI lineage: Eukaryota > Metazoa > Mollusca > Cephalopoda > Oegopsida > Thysanoteuthidae > Thysanoteuthis > Thysanoteuthis major. The sequence goes on along the minus strand of OY735210.1, from coordinate 60,427,381 downwards.
TTTTTGAGGCTGATCTATTTGAAAAGAGAGTGATCAATGAATAAATTACTTCACTCGCCTTTTGTTAGGAAGTGATCATTAGAATTACAGAATTTTCAATAAACAAGTTTGAATGCTGCCGGTCTAAAACTAAGGGACCAATTTAGCATAAACTGACATTGCAGATTGCCCCCCCAAGTTCTTTTGGGGGGAATTTTCAAAAAACAAAAAAACATTTAATCTAGACATAATAAGAAATAAATGTTTGAATTTTCAGCCCTTCAGCTCCATACTTAGTTTAATAATAAACAAGACAAGTGTTAAAAGACAGACAAGTGTCAAAATGCAGATAAGTGTCAAAAGACGGACCAATGTCTAGCAAACAGACGCACATCTGAAGACAGAAGTTTCAAAATACCGACAGTGTTGAAGACAGTATTAAAAGACAGACAATATTGAAATATCGACAAGTGTTGAAAAACAGTCAAAAATCTGATAGGAAAACCAGTGTCCTTTTTCTCTTGTTCATTTAAAAAAATTTTTTTGCTGTCAAATTCTGTTATATGATAAAGAATGTTGATACTGAATCAGAAAGCTACGTCATACCAGATAACACAAGTTAACTTGCAAGTTCAGATCTAAATATGATATTCTAACAGGTCGATATCTTTTTTTCAAGTTGTTGTTTATATAGATTCCTTCTGGAGTCCTGATTATAACTATACTACGTGATGCATTTGTGATAACGAAACACAGAAGCATTCATAAATATGTAGGTTTTCCAGGGCAGAATTGCTAGCCTTAACTTGTTCAAGTCACAATCATTCATTCATTAAATATGATATCACAATTGTCAGCATTGGTCTTTTCAGTTTTTAAGTGATACTGCTGGCTGGCTGGCTGGCATTGTACATGTGTCATGCATAAAAGCCACACCTGTAGAGCTATTGGGCTGAAATTTGAAAGTTTGCTCCCTATTATGACTAGAAATTTTGAAAATTCCCCCATAAGTTTTCAGTGGTGGGGGGGTCAATGTACAATGTAAATTGGTCCCTTTATTTGTGTCTGGCAGCATTTATGCTTGTTTTTAATTCAGACTTTTAGTGATCCAATAAAAGATCACTCCTTTTTCTAATGTTTTAATTGATCACCCAAAAGATATTAGTCATGTGACGGTTACTATTTAGCAACTTAGCAGACTTGTTTTTCAGTTTTTATCCAATGCATTTATTGTTATTTGACCTTTACAAATGAGTTCTCTAAGGAAATATTGACCACTGCAGCTTTTGAGAGATGATATATTTGCATTATTGTCATCTCACTTTCTCTCAATGAATATAAACTAAAATTAGCTTTTGGTAAATGAATATTCTATAACATAATTTTCAGTAATAAAGGAGTGACATAAGGAAGGAGTGACATGAAGAAGATGTCACATAATGAAAGAATGGCACATTGTGGATAAATCTTAAAGGAGTGTCACCAATATTACCATAATGAAGTGACTATGTAAAATGCTTTTGGATCAAATTTACTGCTTCTGGAACATAAAATCAAACAACATTTGTTCTGAAACAATGAATGAGATGTTGGCTTTATTTGTACTTGAACAGTTGTAGTTGGAGCTCTGTTCTCACTTCTTCTTCACTTAAAGGTAAATAACCATAACCCTAAACCCTATTTATGTTACTACATTGATACATTATTTATCTCATTCCTTCATAATGTCACTTCTTTTATAAAGTAAGTTGTTACCCCTTTGCTATGTCACTCCTTTGAAAAGGACTGGATGATATTGTTTTTTGAATTATTTAATTGTCTTTGCCCTGGCTGGGACACAAGGCAACAATCATACCCTGCCATTGAATGCTGTCTTGCACTAGGGTCAGTGCTTTGCTCCATGTGAGGACCATTTCTGTCATCACTGTCCTCCAACGGCCAGCTCCTCTTTCTCTTCCTACTTGGAGTCCATCTTTAGATACCTTTAGCAATTCTTTCAATGGGCATCCTCAGGTAGATGCAACCTTTACTTTCATGAAGAAATAAATAAAATCTTCATCCTAATCAAATGCAATCAAAATTAAAAAAAGAGTGTATTTATGAAAATAAAGTAAATGAATTTAAAAGAGGCTTTTTCTTTGAATTAATCTGAAATGTACTATTTCTTTTTTATGGCAAATAATCAAAAACTCACTGGAGAACTTATAGGGATTCTACAAAGCTTTCTTCAAATTAGATTAATTGTGGTTCAAACATCTAATTGAACAGAACAAATTGTTTGATCCAGGGACTCCGAAAGATATTTCATAAGGCAGTGCAAAGCCGTTTAAATCTATCCACTCACTGCACAAATACCAACGTTCTTTAGTCATTCTGTTTATCATTGGGTAAGCATACTACATTTGCTTGCCGGTAAATGATAGTCAACTTATTTTATTGATAGACACATATCAAATTAGAAGTTACAATATACTGTTCTACCAAAGAAGGTCTCAAGCCCCTCCTGGCATGCTTGGAATATTTTGATATGCCAGTAAAACTTCCATACTTTGATTTCCACTTGTTCAAAGATGATTCCATCAGAATTCCTAACTCTAGATGTTGTTTTGATTTGTCTGCAAATGGGGAAATTGGGCATAATTATATGTATCTATATCGATACATGTATTTATAAATACCAGATTTAAAATTGATTTGTCAAGTCTAATGAAAGAGAAATAATTGGCCAAGTATGTAACCAAGAGTCTCTGGTCTTTTCTGAAACTTCTTGATGTGAGGGGGAAAGGAAGGTCAACCAGTTCCTACAAGAATCTCATCACAGCCATAATAAGTCACTAAACAACTGCATGAAATTCCTGTGTATTGATCTGTCAAATGAGGTTTGCTAGTTTATTCCTCAGTTCAAGATGAACTCAATTTATTTTTTTCAAATCCTCTTTTCCAATAGGGAAAAAAAAAACTTTGGAAAACTATCTTCACCTTGTTGTATTGAAAGATAAATCATGAGAGTGTATCGCATGCCCGTAACAAAAAGGGGATCCCTATACCCTTGCAAACTTTTATCAGATGAAAAAAATTCAATTCTAGATTATAATTTTAGGAAAAAATTGTCAAAGTAATACAGAGTAGGCTTTATTTTCACTATTGGTCAGATGTCAAAATTTAAGGTGTTCAGATTTCAGCATAGTATTTGAACAGAGTGAGTAAAAAAAACCCAGAAAAATAGATGACGTCATGTCAGAATCTGTTGCCATAAGTCAAAAACAGATGTCATCTTGGTGAGGATTGTTGCTCATTTAAGAAATACATTTTGTTTGGTTTTCATTTAAATGACTGCTGTTTTCTTTCATTTGTTTTTAAAAAGTTCTTTACCTCATCTACACTTCTTTTTGGTTCCCCGATTCAAAATAGGATTAGTTTACAGCTAAATCAGTCCTCGTTTACAACTAAATAGTGATGGGTAATTGTTCAGTTTAGCGGAAAACACTGTGAACACCATTTCCCAAAGAAACAGCCCTAATTATTTACCTTCATTTCAATTGTTTAATTGCGATAAAAAGCAACAACAATAAAGACAAAGGTAAATAGTAGCAAAAATTGATTATGATGGAGTATATAGATATTTTTTTGTGGGAACTATTAAATACGTCACTAAAACTGCATAACCAAACCATCATCTATCATATCATTAATGAGCACAAAAAACTTTCACTTTTGACCAACACATCTGTAGCTCAGAGTTTATAGGCTTGTAATCAGTAGATCAAACCAGGAATGGCACTTTTTTTCCTTTCTTTCTTCTTTGCTTTCACTTTCAAAGACAGTAGTGGATTCACCATTAGGCTGAATTTGGTTTTCGTTTCTTTATTTCTTTATCTCTGCTTTACTTTTTGAGGCCCGTGGTGGATTAATCATCAGACTGAGTACTCTTTTTCTGTCTTTCTCCTTTCCTTGTTTTCAAGGCTAGGGGCAAATTAACCATCAAGCTGAGTAGACGCTTTCTTCCTTTTGTCAAACTCCTTCAATTAAGTTTTGATTAACAATGATGGATGATAGATAACAAGGACTAAAAACTACCAACATCATGCATGAAGAACAATGATACAATGAGGTAAACTAAAAATGATGACAAATTAATTTCCCACTTCTAAAGCCCAACTCATTTTGACTTGTTTTGCAACAGTTTGCAAAATTTACAGGAGATGCAAATAAAAGAGTTGAAACAAAACACATAGTTCTGGAATTATATTCTATGGAGAAATGGATTCTATTTTGTTTAACCATTAGATTTTAATAGAGAAAGGGAGTTTGACCCTAGCCAGTCAAGTTTGTTTAATCACATCCTCAGAACATTGATTTACAATTTTCCCTTTAACATCTCAACTGTTCAGCAAGAGTCACATCTTTCAACTAAGATTTAGTTTTTCATAAAAGCTAGTTATACTCATTATGAAATGTAAATGTTATTTGAACTGTTTTCTCAGTTCAATTCTTAGATTCATAGGCCACTTGTTACCCCTTAGGAACTTCTTTATGAATATGTCTTTGAAAAATGGAACCTATTTGAAAATTGAATTAAAGAAAATATTTTTAAAAACAATCAAGATTTGTGGTAATCAGAAGTTACTCCCTCTGGAATCCCTAGTATAAAGTTAAAATATTTTTTTCCCCAAACTTCACTGTCCAAAAAATCCTCTGGCACCAATTTATCCTGATTCACTCCTGGATTAGAAATATGTACTTTGATAAAATGTACAGAAATACACAATATTATTAATAAAAAAACTGGTCTGATTAGTCACTCAATAGAAACTGTCTTGTTACTTTTTTAGCAGCATGCTGTGTTGGGGGTGATCAAATGAAAAAAATAGAATAAAGTGTTGATTAATGAATAAGTTGCTTCTCTCATCTTTCCTTAGGCAATAAACACTAAAAAAAAGTCCAAATTTTTAATAAAAAACAAGCATGAACATTGCCAGACGCACATTAAGGGGTAAATTTAGCTTAAAATTACATTGTAAATAGAACTAACACCCACTGAAAATATCTGGGGGGATTTTCAAAAAACAAAAAGATATAATAAAGAATAAATGTCCAAATTTTCAGCTCTCCAGTTCCATTGGTGTGTTTGATACATAAAAATATACATAGATACATAAAAATATATATAGATACATACATATGTCACCAGCCAGCCAGCCAGCCAGCCAGCCAAGTAGAATCACTTGAAAACTGAAGAAACTTATGTTGATAGTCTTGGTTGATAGCTTCTAATAGGCTGTTCTAACTTTTTTAGTTTTACTGTCTCCATACTCTGGTCAAGTTACACTTGCAGACAAATTTGGATAGGGTGCAGCTGTCTCTGATAGATTTTCATGGACAACATCAAAATTGACCTGGCCTTGTATTGACATTTAGAGGTCACCAGAGATCAGATCTATCTATCATATGTTCATCATTGGGTTAATTTACTTTTGTACACAAATTTGCTGCCCCAATGCAGTATCATATTCGAAGATGCCAAAATTGTCTTGATTTCTTGACTTCTTCATGTCACTCCTTCCTTATGTCACTCCTTTATTACTGAAAATTATGCTAGAGAATATTCATTTACCAAAAGCTAATTTTAGTCTATATTCATTGAGAGAAAGTGAGATGACAATAATGCAAATATATCATCCCCCAAAATTGATCTTTTTCAGCTCCAAAAAGAGATAAGACAAAGTGATATCAGCTCACCCAAATTCTGTACAGTCTGCCTCAAGATGATCTCCTGAGACCTAGCATAGGAAAATAAAAGAATCAGAATTGGTGGTGAATACCTAAGCAATGAACTTCAGCAAAACAAATGTTATGTACAACAAACATGTTGGAAATAAACACACAACGATCAAAATCAAAATTGCAAAACTGGAGAAAGTTGACCACTACATCTACCTATCTCCATGAAATCCTCAGAATATGGAGTCACGCAAGGAATCACTCTATGATGGCAAGCCTTTGATTGAACAAGAACAAGGAAATACCATTAGTCCTAAAAAGAAGGGTATACAAACAATACATCTTCCCAATAGTCACCTATGGAACTGAAACATGGAACTTCACCAGGACCCTCAAACTGAAAACCATATCATATATGCATGGAAAAATTATGATAAGAGACTGATGATGATGATGATGATGATGATGATAAACTATCATCACCTATCCTAAGTTCATCCTGGGGTTGAGTTACTCTTGTACACAAATTTACAGGCCATAGGGTGCAGCCATTTGTCAGACTTGAAAATACCAGCTAAATTGACCTGATTTTAATTGACATTGAGAGGTCACCAGAGGTCAGATTTATCTAGGCATTTTCAAATCTAACTGAGACAGTTGCATCCAAAACTTGACCCTTAGATAAAAGACATAACATCTCTTAGATAAAAGACAGAACATCTCTTAGATAAAAGACATAACATCTCTTAGATAAAAGACATAACATCTCTTAGATAAAAGACAGAACATCTATCATAGAGGAATTCTTGCTGCTTGTATTTGGGGTGACTGATGATTTCTTTAACAACGTAAGGTGAAAAATGAAAAACCTTTTTCAACTGTTATAAGAATCCCCCCTCCCAGCAAGCTGATGCAAGATGATATTGAACCAGATAAGTAGAACTAAAGTTACCACATAATTCTCTCTATTTCACTCGTTCAAAATTTTTTATTTAATTAAAAATTTTTTTTTTTTTCAAATCCACACTAAAAACTTAATAATTAAGGGAGAGGTATGCCCAAGTGCGTATTACCCTCAAGGATGAACAAAAACTTATAAAATCCCTTTAGACATGTTAGTACCCCACATCACAGAGCTTTAGCCTATTGTAGATGCGCATAGTCCAAAAAAAGATGATAATTCGGTGGATCCACCCAGGCAGACTGCATGAATATCAAATAACAAAGGATTAAAATAAAATGAAATAAAATAAAATTAAATAAATAAATGAATAAATGAAATAAAGATAAAATGAATAAATAAAGGAAAAAGAAATGATAATAATAAATACCTTCCATATACGCCAATTGTTAACTTTTCAGATCCATCACTCAATATCTTTTTCCTCTAACTTTCACCCAGTACAGTGCTACGCACACCTGGGCCTCTCTGCTTACCCACCAGGAGCAGATAGTTTGTGTTGAGAGCCGATGGAGCTCTAAGGCCACTCAGATTGACACCAGCAGTGACCAATCCACCAGACCCCCTGCCAACATATTGTGGGCCAGCAATGCAGGGCATGGCCCAATACTCCCCATGGTTCATACAATGAAAATTATACCGGCCGTTCCTGCAGGGTCCTCAGTACCAAAAGGCCGAGCCACATCACTCGCTTTGGGTGGGGGTGATGTGCTCCAAATGCGACCACCCAAACACTACACCAGGAGGGCCAACGGTCTTGCTGGGTCCCGAAAGGCCCAGCCGCATCTCTTGCCTTGTTGCAAGAGTGAAAGACAACCGATGGACATCATGTCTAACAACATGGATCCCCAGAGATCACTTAAGAAACCGAGGTTGACAGAACACAAGATGGAGAGAAGATCTTGACAGATTCAGGAAATACTGGCTCCGCGATGTCCATGATAGAGAATTGTGGTGAATCCTGGGGAAGGTCTATGTCCAACAACGTTAAAAAACTGATGATGATGATGATAACTTGACCACAGTATGAGCACAGGATAGAGGGTACTGACCTCTGTTGAACTCTAAAGGTCAATCTTGGGTCAATTTTGGCATTTTCAAACTTAAGGCTATATCATATAAGGGTAACTTGATCCCAGAATAAATATGTGACATTGACTTATGCTGACTTCTACTGCACAATTGGAGTTAAGGTTAATTTGGGCATTTTTTACTGACCAGTATTGATGCTACTGCTGAAATTATTCTGTCAATGCACTTGTTAAATTAAATACACCAAGTGAACAGATAGATAAATAGATAGATATGTACGGAAAAAAAAGGAAAATTATTGTAAAAATATCTAGTGATTTAAGCAAAAGTTAATCTCAAATTTGAATGAATTTAAATGTTCCTTTTTCCATTTATAATTTAAATTTGATACTTATAAAGAAAAATTTACAAAAAGTATCATCTGAATATGTAAAAAAAATATTTTTAAGAATAAATGTGAACAGAATAAAATGACATCTCAGCATTTCTGGATTTGAAACACAAATCCCATATTTTTCCCACGCTCCAATCCAGAGCATTCAAGGAGTACATTGAATAATTATCTCTGGCTGCAATGCACCATTTTGAAAGAGGAAATGAACATAGTCACTACCTCTCATAAATATGAGTATTTCTTGGCAAGTATCAAAATTATCAAAATGCTGATAAGAATGTATGAGGTGCACATATATATATGTATAAATATATATGTACATACATATGAATATATATATATATATATATATATATATATATATATATACATATATAAATATAAGTATGTATATCTATGTGTGTATATATACAAATACATGAAAGAGTAATTATCATATAAAGTGTATATATATATATGTATATATAAATGTGTATATATATGTATATAAACTGAATGTTCCTTGTTCTAAATGATGAAAATACATGGGGCATTCTATTTCTTTAGACACCTATAGAGGAGGCCAAGAGTAATTCTTTGAAAAATCAGAGAAAACCAGAACAAAATAAAAACAAAAAATATCAAAACAAGCTACCATCCATCAAGTTACACTATTGTCCTGCCCTTTAAAAGAATAGATAAGCAGTAAAACTCTTGCAAGAAGAGGAATTCAGGATTTAAACTAAGTTGAAACTAAGCCAGTAGCACCCCTAATCTTCTTTTTTCTTTTACTGGGCTCCAGGTGCTACACCATACACACACATATATATATATATATATATATATATATATATATATATATATATATATATATATATGTATATATATATATATGAGAAAGTGAACTATATACCACAAATCGATATATTAATGTATCTGATCATCTGAAAGTAGCAAAATGAATGTTAACCTTTGTTAGAGACCAAATTTCCGCATTTGATCAATGTATATATCTGTGTGTAAATATTTGTGTATTTATTTATATATGTATATATGTGTAAATTTGCATATGTATGTATATGTGTGTATATATATGTATATACATATGTATATATAATTCATAATGTATTTTCAATTTGTAAGAAGAGAAGAAAGGAAAAGAAGACAGATTTTATCCATTGTTGATGATTAATATAACACAGTAAATATAGCAAATAACATGTAAAGAAAATAAGAATTACAAGGATATATATCCAATGAACATCAACATTTTGTACTCAATGGACTCATCAAGAACCACCTCTATTTTTTCCTGTCTAACACACAAATCAGTATGTTCTGTCGTTTCAAGAACAAAACAGATAACCAGTTAACAGAGTATGTTCAGCATGAAATGCTGGTGAATGTCAACATTTCATGCTGAACATACTCATGTTGACTGGTTATCTGTTTTGTTCTTGAAATGACAGAACATACTGATTCTTGCAATTCTTACTTATATATTTATATATATACATGTAGAGAAACCAAACTATGCAGATATGAACAATGAGAAGGAACAGGATGAGATAAATGGGTACAATGTGGTGATTTGGGCCTCTGTCTTTTTGTATTTAGCTCATTGTAAAGAGCAACGCTACAGGAAAGCAGCTACCTAATCAGTCACAGGTTCAATTCCTGCAGCTGCCCTACTTTTCCTTCAAGTGTTTATTTTATTTCTGCTGAGTAGGCCCTGGTGACTCGTTCTCCCTGTAACAACAGGAGGTCAATTCAAATAGAGTTTCTGATGATATATCAGATCCATTAATCTATCGGATTATATATCCATTTCTTAAAAATATAATTGTCGTGTTTGAAACAAAACAGAAGACATGGACAGTGAGAATAAACAAGATGAGAGGAGTGCGTATGAAGTGGTTATTTGGGCTTTTGCCTTACCAAAGAGCTGTTTAGCTCAATGGTAACAGCAAGGCTAAAGTTAAAGCAACTAACTAATCAGTCGCAGGTTCCATCCTGTAACAGCCCCATTTTTTCTTTAAATGTTCAATTCTATTTATGCTGTCTGAGTCCAGTGCCTTGCTCTCCATGTAACAACGGGATGTCATTTCAAATAGTTTAACACATTTACATACGAGTATATATTTATTATGTGGATGTGTTAGTAATCTGACCGAATGTTGATGAAAATAACAATTGGAAGGAGAAGAGGGGAAAAAACAAGTGCTACATCTAAAAGAATTTTATCATCGCATGGGCATGATTCAATATATTTTGATGGTTTCAGACAGACTAACAGCAGTGTAAAGAAAAATGTATACAATTTACAGGTTTAAGATTTGAGAGAACTGAAAATATTTTTGTGCTCTGGTTTTTTAAGTAGGGAGAGGAAAGGTGATTGTATCTGTGTTGGTGGGAGTCAAGTTATTCTGAAATAAGAATGGTCAACGAGGGAAAAGCTTAGGGGATATTCATATCTGTGACTGCAAATATCAGGTTTATCTGAGATGAAAAAAAGCAGTAAAAACGAGGCTCATGGGATGTTCATACCTGTGTCTGTGAGTATAAGGCTTGTCTTAAATGAGGGGGCAGTGAGATGACGGCGCAGGGGCCGGTTGTATCTGTGTCTGTGGATATCAGGCTTTTCTAAGGTAAGAAAGGGCAGTGAGAGGAAGGGATAGGGACCTGTTGTATCTGTGTCTGTGAATATCAGGCTTGTCTGAGATAAGGAGGGGCAGTGGGGATAGAGCTCAGGGGACGGTTATATCTGTTTCTGTGACCATCAGGCTTATCCAAAATACAAAGGGGGAGTTAAAAAAAAGGCTTTGGAGGTGGTTATATCTGTCTGTGAGTATCCAACTTGTCTGAGATATGAAGGGGTACAGAGAGGGGCTTCTGGGGATGGTTGTATCAGTGTCTATGATTATCAGGATTGTTTTAAATAAGAAGGAGCAGTGAGAGGAGAAATCAGGGGATGATTGTATCAGTGTCTGTAGGGATAAGAAGTGCAGTGGGAAAAGGCCTCAGGGGACAGTTGTATCTGTACCTATGAGTATCAGGCTTGTCCCAAGTAAGGGAGGGCAGTTAGAGGGGGGGATCAGTGGATGCTTGAATCTGTGTCTGCTAGTATCAGGCTTGTCTGAGATAAGAACTGGCATGGTGAAAAGGGGGCTCAGCAAATCTTTGTATCTATCTGTGAGTATCAGGTATGTCTTAGATAAGAAAGGGGCAGTGAGAAAAGGGCTCATGGTTGTATCTATGTCTGTGAGTATCAGGCATACCTGAGATGAGAAAGGCCAGGGGACAGTTGTATCTGTGTCTGTGAGTATCAGGCTTGTCTTAAATGAGAAGGGGCAGTGAGAGGAAGGCTCAGGGGACAGTTGTATCTGTGTCTGTGAGTATCAGGCTTGTCTTGAATGAGAAGGGGCATTGAGACGAGGGCTCAGGGGACAGTTGTATCTGGGTCTGTGAGTATCAGGCTTGTCTTACATAAGAAGGGGCAGAAAGCGGAGTATCAGGCTTGTTTTAGATGAGGAGGGGCAGTGAGAGGAGGGCCCAGGGTATTGTTGTATCCGTCTGTGAGTATCAGACTTGTCTTAGATAACAAGGGGTAGTGAGATGAGGGCTCAGTGGCAGGTTGTATCAGTGTCTGTGAGTATCATGCTTGCCTTAGATAAGAATGGGCCGTGTGAGGGTGGCCCAGGAGATGGTTGTATCTGTGTCCGTGAGTATCAGGCTAGTGTTACATAAGAACGGGCAGTGAGTTGAGGGCCCAGGGTATGTTGTATCTAGGTCTGTGAGTATCAGACTTCTCTTAGATAAGAAGGGGCAGTGAGAGGAGGGCCCCGGGGGTCGTTTGTATCTGTGTCAATGAGTATCAGGCTTGCTTTAGATAAGAAGGTGCAGTAGGAAGAAGGTTCATGGGATGGTTGTATTTGTGTCTGTGAGTATCAAGCTTGTCTTTGATAAGAAGGGGCAGTGAGAAGAGGGCCCCCGGGGATGGTTGTATCTGTATTTGTGAGTATCAGGCTTCTCCTAGATAAGAAGGGGCCGGGTGCGGAATGCTCAGGGGATGGTTGTATCTGTGTTTTTGAGTATCAGGCTTGTGTTAGATAAGAGGGGGCAGTGAGGGGAGTGCTCAGGGGCCCCGGTTGTATCCGTGTCTGTGAGTATCAGGCTCATCTCAGATAAGAAGAGGCAGTGAGAGGAGGGGTCAGGGGATAGTTTTTACTGTGTGTCCGAGTATCAGGCTTGTTTTAGATAAGTAGGGGCACAGAGAAGAGCTCAGTGGACGTTTGTACCAGTGTCGATATGTATCAGGCTTGTTCAAGAGAAGAGGGAGCACTGAGAAGAAGTGTTTGGATCTACAAGTATCAGGTTTGTCGCAGGTGAGAAGGGGCAGTGGTAGGAAAGGTCAGGTTGAAAATGGTCAGTTTTCCGGGGAAATTTGTTTGTCGATGGGTCTCCATCAGAAAGAGGTGTGGTGTCTAGCATTCAGTGGATTGATGTTGATGTATGTTATCTTATTTGATTGATTATGGGAGAGATTTTTTTTTCAAAGGGTTAGTATGTTAATGTTTATCATTATCATTAGTCTAAAGTTTGTCGTTGGACATAGCCTTTCCCCAGAATTTGCCACATTTCTTTATCATGAGCGTTGCGGAGCCAGTACTTTCTTAATTTGTCTAGCTCGTCCCTCCATCTAATGTTCTTCTGGTATCAGTTGCACATGTGATCTTGGGGACCCACGTCGTGAGTCGCGATGTCCACCGTTTGCCCGCCATTTTTGCAACATGGCCAGCCCACTGCCATTTGAGTTTTTTAATGGATTCTATGATGTCTCTAACTCTTGTCTTTACCCGGATGTACTGTGCTGTCTTGTGGTCTCTCCATGCGATGTTCAGCATATTTCTTCGATGTGCACATTGCATGGTTCTCAATTTGCGGATTCGTCTCTTGGTTAGGTTCCATGTTTCTACTCCATAAGTGACTATTGGGAGGATGCTTTTGTGATACACCCTTCTTCCTAGGTTTAATGGGATCTTTTTATTTTTGAAGATTGAGCTTGCTCTGCCAAAGGCTTGCCATCCTAGTGTGATTCTTCGCTTGATTTCTTCTTCTTTTGAGGGTATCATACTATTTCTTAAATAGTTAGTAGGATTTTAGCCAAATCATTTTATGTTAATGTTTTAATATGTAGTTTTTATATGAAAATCAGTGTATTCAAAGGGTTTGCAATCTGGAAACATCCACACCTCCAAGTTATCATATCTCATATATATAAGGGCTGCTTTTATACAACTATGTGTCGAGGAGTCAAGTATATTTTTGATGAGATGGGCTTTGTGAAAGTTGTAATAGTGGTTGTGTGAGTATTTATATTTGTTTTTTTCTTTTAGGGTTCCTTTGTCTTATATATTCTTCTTTTGTGAGATTTTGATGTCTCTCCGATGTAGATCTTTTCGCAGTCCTCTCTCAGAATTACATAAATGCCAGCTTTGGATGGTGGTAGTTTGTGTTGTGGTATGTTTACCAAATTTTTGATGGTTGTTGAGGTTTAGTTGGTAGTGTATATTTCCAGCTTGCTCAGGTTGAGGTTGGTGGTGTTTTTGTTGGTGGGTAATGTGATATGTCTAATGATGGTGGTGGTTTTCTTTCTGTTTTGCTTGATGTTAGTTTTGTGGATCTTACATGCTCTCCTCCTTATGATGTATATGAAGTGTTGTGGGTACTAGAGTGAACAGAGGGATTGTTCAATGTATTCTTCCTCATCATCAAGGTATTCAGAGGTACATATTCTGAGGGCCCTACGATTAATCCTGATTCTATTTTTGGGTGGTAGTGAACATGTACGTGGTCATTCTTGTTGGTGGCTTTGCTGCGTTAGATGGTGATGTTAAATCTGTGTAGTAGGGTATCAAGGAAAGTTAGTATGTTACGGGATTCTTTTTCTTGTGTGAATTAAATAGAAGGTTCCACTTTCTTTAGTTTAGCTACTAGATTGTCCAGTTCTATGTGTTGGGAAACAGGATTAGGGTATCATCAATGTAGCAAAAGCAGGAGACTGTTTTGGGTGTGATATTGGTGAAGAAGCCTGATTCCAGAAATTCTAGAAAAAGACAAACTAAAACTCTATTTATCAGGGACCCCATCAGTAACCAAACATTTGGTGAAGGGGAAAAATATCGGTGTACATATAATTATACGTATTTTGATGATTTTGTTAGTGGGTAGGGCTAGTTTTATGTAGGTGTCTTTAAGGTGGTTATTTACTAGGTGAAGATATGTTTTAAGTGGGATGTTGGTGTAAAGTAATGTTACATCAAGGCTGGCCATGAATTTGTTTTTCAAATCTATGATTTTCCATTTTGTGTATGAGGTCTCCAGAGTTTTTAAGGTGTTTGGCTGACTGTGCCAAGTAATAGGGTCAAGATTTTTGCTATTGTTTTTGCTATTTTATGGGGTGCACAGACTATTCCTAAATAATGGGTTCCAAGGGGATGTAAGCCGTTAGTCTGGGTAGTGTTAGGTGGTATTCTATGTGTTTGGTCCATATTTTTTTTCGCGTAGTAATATTTTCTGGAGGGATTTGAACTTTGATACTTCTTTGTCAATGAATATTTTGTTTGTTTTTCATGAGTTACTGTTGCTAAGGAGGGAAGTGATTTTTTTTGAGGTAGGTGTGTGTGTGTCAATAATGACAACACCTCCTCCTTATTCTGAGGTGGTAATGCGTATTTTGTTGTCCTTGGCAAGGTTTTTCAATGTGTGCATATATCTGTGCGGTAATATGTTTTGGTTGTTGTTGTGTTAATAGACGCATGGCAATTCCATTTATAAAGCGTTTGTTGAAGTCTGAATCAGTCTTCCAGGACTTTTCTTTGTTTTAGACATAAGTTGAATAGAATAGCTAGTTTTTAGTGATAATCACACCAGCTTTTTTGAGTAGATCGATGGTGATGTTATCTGGTCCAGGAGCTTATCCTTTTTCTTGTTTGTTTGATTGCTTGTTTTACCTCCAATGGTGTAACTTCTGGGAAGTCCTCAATATACAGGCATATATATATATATATATATATATATATATATATATATATATATATATATATTGTATATATATATATATATTTGCGTATATGCACATGTATATAATCATGTATATATACATATCTATTTACATATTACCTAAGTAAAAATCAGTAATTCAATATATGATGTGTGATGGTTTTATTCCATAAATACATCAAAGATTTAATTAAAGTAGAGCTTAAATATGGTGAAATAATGGATTCACTATATAAGTGTTAATGTTTCAGTCCTTTTTGAGCTTCTTCAGGCAAATGATCTAATTCATTTGGATCCCTAGATCATTATTGGGTGGTGTGTCAATTTTCTGGGTGGAAAATCTCACTTGCTGATCTCTCTGTAAGTAATTTTTGCAGGTTTTTTATTAGCTCTTTCATATTTGTTTGTTTATCTTATCTTATTCATATATGTCCCATAGGAGAAGTGAACTTGGTTTTTATACATTACTTTGGTTGTATTTAGAAGGTTTCAGAAACTGTTTTATTAGCATGTTGGTGATTTATCAGTTCAGTGTGGTGGTTTTAGTTTCTGGGGACACATCATCTAATTCTATCTGTCTATTTGTTATTGGGTTCACTTTTACATGGCCTCAATAGTTTATGTTTAATTCTCTTAACATTCTTGGTGGATCAGCTTCTATATATCTAACATAATTATGAGAAGATGATTGAATTGTATTCATAGTGGCTGGTTCAGCTAAGATGTCGGCACTAATTGGTTTGAATATTTTATATAACCTCACCGGAGAACTATATTCTAAAAATATAGGACTGTACTTGGATGTTACCTTACAAATTATAGAAACCAGCAATGCACAAAAATGTAAAAAAATTTAAAAAATAAATCATAAAATAAATGAAAAAACTGAAATTTAGACATGATCATAATTTACAAACAAAAAATATAAAAAAAAGTACACCACAGTCGACATATTGCCAACTCAAAAATTACTCTACCTGAAAATTTCAACTAGAAAGTTTGCCTTTCCTTTTTTCACATTTTTCTTGAATTGATCAACCCTATTTATCTACATATCTTCCTATACATATATATATATATATATATATATATATATATGTTTATTTTTACATATCTTCCTATAAATATATATATATGCTTATTTTTCAGTTTTGAGGTGATCCGACAGAATGTTGATGAAAGTGGCAACTGGATAGTGAAGAGAAAAAACTTGAAGAAAAAGCAGACGTAATCATCTTGAAAATTTTTATTATCAGATGGGCATGTTCCGACGTATTTCGATGGGTGGCAGCCATCTTTTTCTGAGAAAACTTATAGTGGTGCAGAGAAAATCGCCTGTGGTTTACATGTTTGAGGTTGAGGAAAGAAATGGGGATATTTCTATGTTGTGGGTTGTTTAGTAGGAGCAGGTGGTGATATGCCCAAGAAATGGGGATATTTCTATGTTGTGGGTTGTTTAGTAGGAGCAGGTGGGGAGATGCCCAAGAAATGGGGATATTTCTATGTTGTGGGTTGTTTAGTAGGAGCAGGTGGGGAGATGCCCAAGAAATGGGGATATTTCTATGTTGTGGGTTGTTTAGTAGGAGCAGGTGGGGAGATGCCCAAGAAATGGGGATATTTCTATGTTGTGGGTTGTTTAGTAGGAGCAGGTGGGGAGGTGCCCATTCATGTGTAGGTGAGAGTCAAGTTCAGTTTGATTTTCAAAAGATTTTCGAAATTTAAGAGCTGCTTTTCTCTCAAATTTTTTCTCTTTACCTCCCAATTTTTACTTTCATCAATATATGCATATACATATATGTATATATGTATAATAGGAAGTGGGTTTACTACACAAACCTTTGTGTTCGCGTAACAAATCCACTTACTATCATATTTCCAGCTCTACTCTAAAACGACAACTCTTGGAGAATGTATCGAGCACTCTATGAAATAAATCCATCACATATCAGACATTGCTTTATATTACATTATATTATGCTATATTACAAACCTGATTTGTACTACATGTACTATATCTACATATGTATACATTTGTTTATATAAAAGAAAACAATGATAAAAATACAAGTGCGTGAATATGTATAAAGTGAATCTCCATTAAGAAAAGTGCCCGATACCATCAGTAGAGTGTTTATAAAATGCTTAATGTTTCAATACAGATTGTACATTCTGTTTAACTTGGAAAAATTTTCAAATAAAAATAATTTTGATCTTTTATACCTATTCGGAAATTCCATCTCTGCCTACCTATTTGAAGAAAGGGCATAAAGTTAAAGTTATTAGTCAGTATGTTTGTATATATATATATACAACACAAATTAGGAATATGTAATATAACATAGAATATCTGATGTGTGATGGTCTATTTCCTAAAGTGCTCAAAACATTCAACATTAAACATCAAGTTGAGTTAGAATAGGAGTTAAAATATGATGAAGTAAAGGATTTACTACGCAAACATGTTTATGTTTCTGCCTCATTTGGGCTTCTTCAGGTGAATTATTCAATTCATTTTAGGTCTCTATCTAGCACGTTTTGGGAGGAGGAAACTATTTTTCTAGGATTCTATTTATATATCACTTTTTTTCTTTTTTTCTCTTCTTAGTTCATTGGTTAGTCAATAATTTTTCTGTTTTATGTAGTGGAGATGCTTTGTCTGCTGGTCGTTATAAATCATAATTAGCAGGAGATAATGTAAGCTATTTCTTATCGGCATGTTATCAAAATATCAGCTCTTTTTGATATGTTTTCATCTTAGAGAGCATTTTTATTCTCATTTGAATCTGTTTCCCAGTGTTAGGGTTCACTTTTATACAACTTAAGTTGTTAGTTTGATTATTTTGGGTTTGGTATGTTCCTACGATTCTAAAATAATTATGAAAAAAGGAATTGGGTTCTTCTTAAAGTGGCTAGAGGTATAAAATGATGATAATATTAATAGTAATACTGCTACTACTTGTTAATGACAAGAGGAATAAGATAGCTAGGGTGGTTAATTTTTAGTACACCTATACGTGGCAGGTTGAATTATTTTTTTTAAAAGAAATTTTGAGCAGGGCTGGCACCAAAATATATGTATATAATGTAAAATGTGTATTTAAATAAAAGTGTAGATATATTTACAGAAATGTGTGTACATGATTTATATAAATTTACGTATATATATGCATTAATCTGTATACATATAAATGTGTACATGCATATTTAAGCATGTATGTATATAAATGTGTATATATATATATATGTATATATATACATATATAAATGTATATATATAATGTGTATATATATATGTACATATACATATGAGTATAAACATATATAACGTTGTGTATATATATACATTTAAATGCAATATATATATATATATATATATATATATATATATATATATATATATATATATACACACAGTATATGTGGTACAAATCAGGCTAGCAGTATAGCATAATATAATTATATATCAATAATATAACGCCACTTCTGAAATGTATAGGATTTATTTCATAGAGTGCTCGATACATACAACATTTTACTCATGGAGTTAAGTTGTTTTAGAATGGAGCTGGAAATGAATAGTAGGTTGTGGATTCGCTACACAAACTAGCTTATGTTTTGGCCCTCCCGAAACATGAGCTAGTTTGTGTAGTGAATCCACAACCTACTATTTATATATATACATATATATATATATAAAATGTGTATATATACATATTCATATATGTATATTTGTTCATTTACTCATATATGAGAATACATATTTTTTATACATAAGTATATCTATTCCATATTTCCATGAATAAATACCTATTTACCCAATTTATGTTTTCTTTATTGTCTATAAAAATTTTCACCATTATGTCTGATATAACTTATTTATTCAATAATCATATATATATATATATATATGTATATATATATATATATATATATATATATATATATATGTACAATATAAATCAGGAATACAATATAGTATAATATATTACAATATCAATTTACGATGAGTTTATTTCAGTAAGTGCTTGATACATTCAACATGAACATGTTTATGTTTCTGCCCTGTTTGGGATTCTTCAGGCAAATGATTCTGTTCATTTTTTGTTCTTATTTAGAACATTTGGGGGGCGGGGTATGTCAACTATCTAGGTGGTAAGATCTTCCTTTTATATATGTATTTTTTGTTTTTGTTTGTTTCGTGGTTGGTAATTGCTTGTTATGTTTTTCTGTTTTATTTAGTAGGGATGCTATGCTTGTTGGTAGTTATAAATAATAACTCAAGAAGGTATGGTGTTGGCATTTTCATTATTGATATGTAGTTAATCTATCAGTTCTTTGTGGGATGTTTCCTCTCTGAGAGTATTTTATTTTAAAATCTGTTTCAAAATGTTAGAGTTCTCTTCCATATGACCTTAGTTGTTAACTTAATTATTATATGTTTGGTCTGTCTCCACATGTCTAAGATAATTATGGTGATTAGGTTGTTCTTCAAAGTGGCTGTGTGAATAAAACATCTATGATGGTCATTTTAGCATATCTATACGTGGGTTATTGAGTTTTGTTTGTTAATAAAAAATTTGAGCGATGCTAGCATTTTTAGTGCAGGTTTGGGTTTGCTATCCATTAATTTCTGATGATATGTCAACAGTGATGTACAATTTTTATATTTTTCATCCGTAATTATGATATATGTTTGGCTAATCTTTGTTTAAAGGGTGTTTTCGGTATTCCTATATAATATTCCACTTTAAAGGTTTCTTTTGAGTTGATATTTTGGCTTGGTATACAATATTTGATTTGGGATTTTTGTTTTGCAAAGGGCATCTGTTTTTGTTTGTACAATTGCTGTCCAGTTTATGTATGCTTTCTTCATTTGAACTATTTTTAATCACTTCATTGTTATGTTTTATTATGAATTTATTGAAATTATCCTTACAACTATAGCTAATTTTCAGTTTGTTCTTGTATAATATTTTATTCATTTGGTTGCTCGGGGGTAAGTATTCTTCTATTTATTGGATGAATATTTTTCCCAAGGTGATTTTACCACCATTCAAACTACAAATAAAAACCAACATGAAAAATATAGGAATATATGTAAATACATATGTGTGTCTGTGTGTATGTGTAAGAGTGTGTATATATACATATATATTTATATATATGAATTATGAATTGCATTATATTATATAGAAACTTATTTGAAATGATTTCCTTTCATTACACGGTTAATGTATTGCTTACCTTAGACAATGTAAATAGAATAAACAATTTAAGAGAGTGAGGCTGCTGCAGGAATTGAACCTGCCACCGTCTTGTCTGGGCATAAAACTCCATTCAT
The DNA here is from genome assembly GCA_963457665.1 of Thysanoteuthis rhombus. Lineage (NCBI taxonomy): Eukaryota > Metazoa > Mollusca > Cephalopoda > Oegopsida > Thysanoteuthidae > Thysanoteuthis > Thysanoteuthis major. The sequence goes on along the minus strand of OY735210.1, from coordinate 60,406,912 downwards.
TTTTATGGTTTGCCTTAGCTTTTCAACTTTCTATTTTTTTTTCATTTTATACTTTTACATTTCATATTTCTTTATATTTCTCTTTATATTTTTAATCTATTTTTTATATATCATGTTTTTATATTCTTCATCCATAACTTAATTCTACCATGATGACAATATGCAGGCAAAAAAGACATTGTGTGAGAGAAGCTATTACCCTTAAGGAGGGTTGGCACTAAACTATGGTGTTATTAGCTTGCTGGAAAATAAAAGTTCTTTTTTACATCATCAAAAATAATGCTAAAATAAAAGATTCAGTAATGTAATAGAATTTTTGGGCCGCTTCAATAACTGGCAGGCATTGTGGGGTTGTATGTATTTAACTTTCCCGTAGATCCATTGGGTATGCGTGATGAATTTGTTGGGCAAATCAGACTTTTAGTATTATATGAAAATAGGTACAGATCAAATCATTATTATCCCTATGAAAGTGAATGCGGCCTCACCATTTTTTTTAATGAAAAGAGAAACAGGTGAATTTTTCACCAATTGAACAATTTCAGGATGTGGGTAAAGTCAAAAATTAAAAAAGGAAATGGTTAAACAAAAAATTGACCATAGTAAAATAATATAATAGATATAATTTATTATTATTGTTGGTTTTCAAGCCTTTAACAGCAATGGTGTCAACCCAAGAATACAAATTAATTTTCAAGTATGATTTCAAATTAGAACATGATGCTACTCAAACTGCTGGCAATGTCAACAAGTCATTCAGAGTGAACACTACAACAATGCAAACTGTTCAGTGTTGATTAGGGCTAAAAATATTGATACCAATATTAGACCTTGAGAGAGGCCTGTTCTTAATGATGAAGAATTATCAATTGCAGTGGCCTCCACCCACTATCAATGATTAAAGCACTTTCTGGAGACTTTAAAATTCCAACTAGACAACTGGAGTGGTGGAAAAGTTAGAAAAATGGATCCCACATGATCTGAAGGAAATGAACCATGTCCAAATTTGAGATTATACTTGAAAATTAATTTAACTTCTTGGGTAAGCTCCATTGCTGGCAAGAGGTTAAAAACCTCCAATAATAATAAATTATACCTCTACTTCGATTGAATGTGCAAAAAAATGTAATTAAAGTAGTAAATGTTTTACTTTGATGATTATTCTTTATGATGTAAAAAAAACATTTCATCTGTAACAACTCAAAACAGGATGCCTCAAAATCAACTCCTTATATGTCACAAAAGAACATTGTGTGAGACTGACCTGATGATAATTTGAAAGGTTATTGGCTAGGACAAGATGGTGCCATTGAATGACCTTCAAAATCATTTGAGTTAAGGCCTCCAGATTTCTTTTTTCGGGGAGTCCTAAAGAATATGCTCTATGATACAAAACCAGCCACCATATAAAAATTGAATCCTAGGATAGAAAAAAAAGAAACTCAATAGAAACTGTCATAAGTCCAATGTCTTTTGGCAGCATGCTGGGCTGATCAATTGAAAATTGGAAAGAGGAGTGATTAATGAATAAGTCACTCCTCTTGCCTTTTGTTGGGCAATGATCACAAAAAGTCTTAATTTTTTAAACAAACTGGGGATTTAAAAAAGAAAAAAAACTTTTTTAGGCATAATAAGTAAATGTTTAAATTTTCAGCCCTGTAGCTTCATTGATGCAGCCTGTAAGCATTATACATACATGCACACATAGCCAGCCAGAATAACTTCAAAACTGGAGAAACCTACATTAACAGTTTTGGTGATTGTATTGGTTAGTTAAACACTGTCAGAATGTGTGCAAATCAGTTGTTTGCTGCCTGAATAAATGTATCGAAATGGACAGCAGTCATTTGAACCTATATCTAATGCATTGTGTATGTCTACATTAATTAAATCTTTAGTTTGTTTATTGCATCAATAGAATTGTTTTGGGACAAATCAGGCATTTTGGGACACCCTATAGAAAAGCTTATGAAATATCAGGATCAAAAAGTTGAGATCTGGCCAATGTGTAAGACTGATGCAAGAATTGAATCAATTGCTTTTAGAGCAGAAAATATGGTGCTTCTATAATTTATTCGACCCGAAATTGACTTGTATCAAAAGTTCTCTTTTTTCTGTTACTAAGGGTGATGTTATACATATATATTTATTACTATTTAATTCTTTCTACAAATATTTTTTTTCTTTTTTTGGCACAATGTAGGGAAGTTTCACGCATTTGCTCACTCAATGGTACCAGTAATCATATGAATAGTTTTTACCATGAGGATTGTTCTTCATTGCAACCTTGAACAGATCACAGGAAAACCATGTACAATTAAAACATAAAACTTGATTGCTTCATGATAAACAATGTTGAAACTGTAGAAATGATGGCTGAAATAAATAATGATAAAAACAGGTCTGGTTAGTCATTCAATAGAAACCATCATGTGACCAATATCTTTTGGCAGCATGTCATGTTGGGTATTATGAATCAAAAAAACTTTGAAAAAGAGATAATCAATCAATACCATTACTTCTCTTGCCTTTCATTTGGGTAGTTATCACTAAAAATTCTGAATTTTCAAAAAATAGACAGCACAAAATAGTGATCAATTTATCATAAACGTACATCATTAACCCCACCTTTAAAAACACATTTTGGGTAATTTTCAAAATTCAATAAAAAGCTTTTATGGACAAATTAAAGAGTAAATGTTTAAATTTTCAGCCTTCAAGCACCATCGATATGGCCTGTATGTATACATACTTAAATAGCCAGCCAGACCAACTTGAAATCTGAGGTCAAAAAAACTCCCTTGAAAGAATTTTCTACAATTTCCATAAACAAAAAAACAATGCAATATTCAGGTAATGTCTTTTTCCTCCTCTTTCCTTGTTACGTATGGCTTTCCATATGCTGTCCATGCTGAGTGGTGGAAGCCACATCAGGTTGAACTCTTCACCCGTCTGACTTTCAGTTGACATGCTGATATGGGCAGCCACCTTGATTTTCTTCAGTTTCCAACTGTGTCCCCTAATACTAACTCTTTCCTAGAGAGGGAAATGTTCACTTTTTTCTCTCCAAATATGATCTTTCTATTTTGCCTCTGATTATGTTTCCTAATATTAGTCAAGTAAGACTTTTCTGCAATTCATGCAGAATTATGAAAATACAGACCCTGATCAGACTTTTCTCTCAACATTCGAAAATTTTGTATACCACCATCACATTCGGATATTACACTTGAAAGCAACAGAATGTATCTGCCAAAAATGTTGCGTGAACAGAAGAAACAAGGAGTTCGATCATCCCAAAACTCTTTAAACTAGTCGATGATGGCCATCGCCAATCTGCTCGAGGTAGCGGAGTCCTCCATCAGATGTGTTGTGCCTGAGGACATCATGACCTCAGTTACAAGTCCAGCTGACTCTGCTCCCTCCTACATGACCCAGGAGTGCCTGAGTGAGAATTTTCCCAATTGTGTGACCTCCAACATATGGCCTCTTAGCTCTCTTGATTTGAAACCCTGAACTACTACACCTGAGGTGTCATCAAGAGAAAGACCAGCCCACTGCCCCACCATATCAAGTGCTCTTTGAAGGCTGCCATATTGGATGGGTTGGCCAACATGAATGAAAACCATGCATTCTGAGCAAACAGTCTCTTCCAAGGTCACATCCAGGTTCTTCTCAAGGTTTTATTGACTAGTCTGTTTTTTTTTGGCTGGTGCAAAAATAATCGTGGTTTTTCACCATCAGCTTCAAAGCAATATATACAATATTGGAGTAAAAGTTATTTATCGAAATGAGAATCTTCAGAATCTACAAATTTTACCTACTAGAAGTCCATTTATTCCTAAAGCATAGAATTCTGGGGTCCTGGAACCAATGTTTTTGTATTTCCATGATGGCCCTCAATTGGATGTCGTCAATCACAGAAGAATGTTCACAACCTACTACATTTTTATGGTTCTCTTCTCCATTTTGAAATTTTTGAACTTATGTTGAGCAGTACATTTGTTTACAGTCCCTTAGCCAAATATTGGCTATTTTGAACTCATACAACGAAATTACTTAAATTTCCTTTTTTGCTATTTCTGATTTTACAGCCCCAAATAATCAGAATTGATAGGGATAAAAAAAATGTTCAGCTTAAATAGAGCAAATCTCACACTTTAAAATGGTATATTCCATAAGTATCAAAGTTCGAAAAAGGCAATTACTTTTTTCCAGCCTAACAGTTCAACATATGTATCAATTCTAATGAAAATATATTGATTTTTTTTCTATTGAATATCTTCATTTTTCTTTATAATATAATTTGTTCCCGGTTACCTAGCACATCCTGGATATGCATGCATGTGTGTATTTGTATTTGCATACATGTGTATGTATGTATATATATGTATGTATGTGTATATGTGAATATGATGTGTGTGTGTACGTGTGTATATGTGTGTGTGTTTGTTAAATTGCCATTATATATCCTTATAAGTAAATTATACTTGTAGATGATTTATAATTGTAATTAAATAGTTGTTGATAAATTCACCTTCAACCCTCCTTTCCTACCCTCTTATCAAAGTACCTAAATTTCTGTTCTCTCCTCTCCATTCTTACCTCCTCATTAAACTATGTAACCTTTTCTCTCAGTATTCTACCTACCCTGTCATTGAACTACTTAATTTTATTTTCTCAACTCTCCCTTCTTACAATTATTAAGGAGGTGAGAGCTAATGCAGACCCCACATTTTTTTTTCTTGCTAGAAAGAAAAAGATTATAAAATTTGTTAAGTTTCATTCATTTGTTGGTGAGTTCCATACATTTTTATTACCTGAATGAATTTATATATTAATGTATTAATAAGTATTTCTGTTGTAGGTTGTTTAAGATGTCCATAGAGGAATTTTCATTAAATGAATAAAAAAAATATGATTTTGATATTTTAGCTTCAACAAAAGGTATGAAGTTAAAACTTGGTATGGTGATAGAGTATAACCATAGAAAATGATTGGTACCATTTTCATGTTGATCACACGACTAGTTAGTGGGAATACTTGGCCATGAATTTCAAGCCAATAATTTGGCCAGAGGCATTCCAAAAAAGAAGCCAAAGGTATTCCAAAAAATTTTGATACTGAGGCATCATGAAATTTCAATATGTTGCCCATGGCAGCCATTTGAAAAAAGCGACGAATGTTTTCAGATCGATTTCCTTGTAAGCAATGGATGTAATATGCAGGGTATACTAAGTGTGTGCTGCACACCCATCAAGGAATTCATAAATTATCAATTTCTTCATTTTATAAATATCAATTTTTTAATCCTACTCTTAACTCACTCAATCGAGGGTCATAATCGAAAACTAATTGTTTTCTCCTTGTACCGAAATAATGTCATCATCATCAGTCTTTTAGCGTCCGTCGTTGGACATAGACCTTCCCCAGGATTTGCTACACTTCCCTATCATGGGCGTCACGGAGCCAGTACTTCCTGAACTTGTCTAGCTCGTCTCTCCATCTAACATTTTGCTGGCCTCGGTTGCGCATGTGGTCTCGGGGGATCCATGTTGTGAGTCGCGATGTCCATCGATTGTCTGCCATTCTTGCAACATGGCCGGCCCACCGCCATTTGAGATTTTTAATGGATTCTATGATGTCCCTAACTCTTGTCTTTTCTCGGATGTACTGTGGTGTCTTGTGGTCCCTCCATTATTCTTTCATGTGCACGTTGCATGGTTTTCAATTTACAGGTCTGTCTCTTGGTTAGGTTCCATGTTTCAGCTCCATAAGTGACTATTGGGAGGATGCATTGGTTATACACCGTTCTCTTTAGGATTAATGGGATCTTATTATTTTTGAAGTTTGAGCTAGCTAAAAACACTCAATGAAAACCAGCCACATGAACAAGCTGGCTTTAGAAGAAGCTACTCGACCATGGACCACCTGCACTCGATAAATCAGCTGAAAGAAAAAGCAGCTGAGTATAAACTGGAATAATGTAACAGCTTGTTATGCTTACATTTAGCTCAATCAATCAAGGGATATAATCCAAAGCTATTTGTTATCTCCCTTGCACTGGAATATTGATAAGTTGTTCTCCACAGTTTAAGCACACCTAGCATTTCAAAAATGAAGGAGTGAGTGTATTATCATTTGAACAAAAACCACCCAGGATATTTTCTTTGTCAAGACCTCACCTCACCAATTTAGATGTTTTCCATCCAAATATAGATATCTTGGGTTGCATCTAGTAGTCAGAAATTGCCATTTAGAGAATTTTTGATAAATTAATAATGTTTTTAATTTGATTTATAGTAATTAAGTAAGTAAAGTTTTTAATAAATCAAGTAATATTTCCATATAAATATATGTTGAAGATTGAAGTTACATTTGATTTATTGATAATATGTAAAATATTTTAGATATAGATCTAGAAAATATAGATAATTTGTGTTTCAAAATGTTTTTTTAATCCAATCTTCTCTCTCATCTTTCATTTCATTTTGAGTATTTGCTGAGTGCAAATTGAATGCAAGCAAACTCACTTGAATTTAAAAAAATTTTTTTGATTCATTTTCAACCGAGCCAGCACTAATTTGTCTTTGAAAAAGTTGCATATACTGCGATAAAACTTGGTATTACTAAAAAAAAATTAGATATCAAGTTATAATCTATAGTGTGCTGAATAAATTTGCTGTTCATTTTGTTAATAATATTTTCCATGACTAAAAAATAAGCAGGAACTCAATTTGTAATCTGTGTTATGATGAATTGCTAAAAGTTCTTATTTTTTAGTAATACTAAGAATAAATAGAAACTAAGCTATTTGTTCATAGTATGGATTACTAAGTGCAAATTAGGTGCAGCTAGGGATTAGATAGATTTGGGGGCCAGGAGGGTTCCTCAAAAGAGCAGTTGTAAGTTCAGCATGGTAATACTACCTGTGACAATAACCACCATATGCCACTGATAATATGATATTGAGACATAATTAGTTGAATTTTTTACCATACTTAGTTCTTCGGAAACACCATTTGGATAATACATGCAAGTTATTGAAAATTTAAGATGGTGGTCATGGCTGGTAATTTCAATAGTTGCATAGACTAGTCTGATATGGATGATCTCAGTTTCAAATCATACATTTTTTGCATGATGCAAAGTTTGGAACTCAAGTATTACCAAGAAGCTTCCTTTTATCTCTCAATGCAAACCGTTAAGTAAGAGATATTAACTGCCCCTGGCTAGGGTCTATCACACAGAAGTTTATTTAGCACTCCTCTTCACAGTAAAAAAGAGCTTTGCTATCTAAGCTTTTTGCACTTGCATTGCCCAACTTACATTTGTAAGACAAATTCATAGCTGAACTGGCGTGCATATGGTGGGCGTATCCAGAAGAGTTCATAGTACCCCTCAGATGTCTTTGACCAGCCCCATGTACACATTGAATATAATTCTGATATGGACATTGGCATCTGACCCCATACATGTTCTATTTTGTACACTTTGGTATGTCATCTAGGGGAGGAGACTGTTTCAACAGACATGTGTCACTACTTATTAGAAAGAAATATAATCACAGGGAAAACCATCAAGCACTAAGAATTCAACTAATTATTTGGTTGGTTAAAAAATAATTGTGGTTTTTGTCATTTCAAACCTTAATGCTTATTTTAGTACTGCTTAAATATGTTCTTGGAATTTACCATTTTAAAACATGAATTTTGCTTTATCTATTTGAGCTGAACTTTTTCTTTCCATTATTTATTCTGGTTTATTTGAGGCTGTCAAATCAAAGATGAGCAAAAAATAAATTAAAGCTACAGAAATTGCTCGCAACATCAACTGCATAATGGGCTAGGAGACTATAAATGATGAATATACATTGATCCCCAAAATTTCAAAATCAAGGACAAGTGCCTTGAAGATGAGGCAGGTTGTGGACATACTTTTGTGATTGATGACATCCAATTGAGGGACATTCATATGATGGACACACACAAAGCAATTTGAGAAGTTGCAGAGGAACTAAATGTTGACTGTGCAGCATTTGTTCAACATTGGCACCAAATTAGAAAAGCAAAAACACATGCTGAACAAAAATTTTTAAAAATCACTTTTTCAAAGTCTGCTCTGTGCTTTCTATGCACAGCAAAAACAATCCATTTCTTGACCATATTGTATCATATGATGGAAAATATATTCTGTACAACGACAGGCAGCATTCCACACAGTGGCTGAATAGAAGTGAAGCAACAAAATACTTCCCCAAAGTAAACTTGCATCAAAAGAAGATTATGGTCATTGTTTGATGGTCAGCAATAGGCATCATCTACTACAACTTCTTGAATCCTGGCCAAACCATTGCAGTAAAGAAGTATTACCAGGAAATTGACAAAATGTACCAAGAACTGCAATGTTTACATCCAATATTACTCAATTGAAAAGGGACAATTCTTCTCTATTATGGCACCTGACTACATGTACCAAGGTTACAAAACTCTATCTCACCCAGCCTATCTCACTGATCAATTACCAAGTATTTTGACCACTTCTAACAAGAGAAGGTCTTAAACAACCAAGCAGCAGCTCAAAATTCCTTCAAAGAAGTAATTGGTTCCAGGAGCCTAGAATTCTATGCTTTCAAAATAAATGGACTTGTTTCTAGAGGGTAAAAATGTGTTAATTTCCTCATTTCAATTAATAACTTTAATTCTGTTGAGATATACTGCTTTCAACTTGATGGTGAAAAAACATAATTAATTTATACTAACCTAATATTTCCTCAATATCATATTATATACATTGCTTAAAAGAAAATTGATAGTCACTGGCAACCATTTTAGAATAACTGCAATAGATGATATATTGAAAATTCATGATGGCTTAATATCCAGATTTTTTTACAATCACTTTGCTATAAGTATACCAAATTTTATGCTTTTATCAAAAAATGTCCAATTATCTTACCAAGCTGCCCCACTAAGTATGAATTCTACAGACCAGCCTGTAAGTTATGACAAATGGTGAAATCTCAGCAATCAAAGGTGCTATGGACTTGAAACTTGGTATGATAGTACTTTTCTATGAAAGTAGATGATTGGCACTATGATAACATTGTATGAACAGCTGGTATTTTACTGACCAAAATTTTGGTAATTTACTGACTTGTCTGTACAATCCACTCCATTCTTGTGACAAAATTCATGCTGCTACCAATCTTCTTCTTTTGTAAAGGGCTATCACTGATTAAAGTTCCATTTTCATACTATTTTGTAATTCCTGTAACATTGGTCTCTAATGATTTACAGTCTGCTCTGTAAAATATACTCTAGTCAGTTGATCAAAGTAAAGGTTTGAACAATACTTGTATATTTCATTGTAGCACATTGTTTTGAAAACCTAAAATGTGTCACAGATTAGAATAAAGTAATTGGTTGATTTTGCTGAATCAAATTTCTGCAAATTTTCAGATCAGAAATAGCATTTTCTATGGAAACCCAGGATAACTTGTTTCCTTGATTCAAAAATTGGTTATACTCTGACATACAATAAAGAACTGTTTCATCAATACAAAAGAAATTCATTTTCTCTGTCACATCTTATGTTAAGAGTATAGGAGTAACCATTCAGGAATTTTTGCTATACCAGTCATAATCAACATTGTCAGCTAAACCTCTGTTTAGAAATTGGCCTCTGCATTTGTAATGGATGTTGCAAGGAAGCCTTGACACTGCAGCAATTTGAACAAAAATGATCTTTCTGCTTACATGAGCACCTAATGTTACAAAGCAGTTCCTCTGGTGCAGCAGGCATGTCATTGTTTGCTTGATAACACGCTGGACTGACTGAAATCCAAATCTCTCTGCTATATTCAACTGCAAGTGCACTTGGAGTGAATGAAAAAAAAACACACCTTGTTGAAGGCATTCATTCAACTGGAACATACTTGAGGGAACTAAAGTAAGCTCATCTAAGCCTCTGACTGATATAGTGAGGCTATGAATTGTTCACCAGTTTCACAGATCTGGTCTTATGAGTCACTGTCTTCACCAAATATATGAACACTATGTCATTATTTTCCATATTTTTTTAGTAATTTTTTAGTTTGTAGTTTTCCAACACTGTACAATGACAAATTTGTGTCACAGCCAGATAATAAGTAATCAAACTGTAGGCCCTCCTTGAAAGATTCTCCTTGAGCCTGATGCAGTGTTTTCTTGTTTGCACGGTGATATCAGTATCTTCAAAGGTATGTTGAAGGAGATAAATATAGACATCTGTATAATATACAATAACCTGCACATAAGTTTCATCTAAAGTCAAAGTCACCTTCCTTTTAAGCCAATGCCCCATGATTGCTTCTTACATTTATTAAACAGGAAAGCACTCTTATTTCCAAGAATAGGGATATTGGAGGTAGCACCTATGTTTGACTCCAGAAAAAGGAAGGATTCCTTCTAATAGTAAACAAGCCATTGGACAAGGCTTCTTCAAGACATCTACACATTAGTGTACTCTCTTGCAGGTACAGATCATCATATCGATAATTATAGACACAAATCTCATGAAGATTAATCAATGCCTAGCAGTCTGGGAATTATTCCATTTCAATTTCAGAATTTTGATGTACAAGTGCCACTGTTCGAGTATTAGTCTGAGGATATAATCATCTTCAGATACCTCTTTTGTCATCAAGTTTTGCACAAATATCTCTCACAGCAATCATGTGGCTAGATACAACACCAGTTTCTGGGAATAATATAAATTGGCTGACTTCTTCAGGAGTAGAACATTTAGAATCTCTGCTAGTGGAAGTGCCATCAAGATCATCATTATTATCATCAATTTCCATGTTATCTGCCAACCACTGATGTAATACATAGAAAATATTATCATCTACACCCATTTCTTCACTGCTTTTGCAATATGACATTGACTCTTCATCTTTTTCATTGATCATTTGTTCTTGTTCAGTTTTAGGTAAAACCAGATGAAGTTCTGCATCAGTGATTAAACATTCTCTCAAACACTTAGCATATGCTTTTCCCTTGATCATTTTTGGACTAGACATCTTTGCATATACCATGCCCCAGAGTTCTTCTATGCCACCTTCCTAAAACAGTTTGCAGTCCAACCCAAGAAATGTCATCAGTTGATAGGAACCACCTAAATACAGATATATATATTTGAATTCTTGACCACTATCAATCTTATTTGCTTTAAGTTGCTGGTCAAAAGTTTAGGTAGCACAGCTCATGCCAGCTGCCCTAAAAGCATAGTACTGTATACTGATTCATTTGTTTTAGGGTTTAGTATAAACTGAAGTGTCTATACACTATTCATGATAAAATCTCTCGTTCAGTGAAAGTTAACTTTCCTTTATGCTTTTTAGTTCAACCTCTGCCAATCTAAATTTTACTGGTGCTTTATATGGCTTTAATTTTAAGATTATTTCTGCTTTTCCCAACAACTCAATAGGGGTTGTATCTTTTCAAGGAATCTTAAGGTAGCTTCTGAAATCTGACTTTGGACAGACGCACAAAATGTTACCCATGTAAAGTTATCATAAATCATGTAAGATGATGAAGTTTGCAGTACCTGGCACTTCTGTCATTTTCATTTTATTCTTGAAGAATTGAAGAAGTCTTACTTTCAAGTGTTTCACAGAATATTCTGGAGCATCTTCTGGCAATACAGAAGACTACTTTCTATTGATATCTTCTAAAGTGTATTGCTTGTCCGAATTATCTGGGTGTTTCTAACCAGGACCATGATTTAAGATTGTCTTTTGATTTCACTCATTCAAATTCTATAGATTCTTTTTAGCTCTTCCAGCTTTGGGTCCATCTTTTAACATCAGCAAATATTGATGATGATTCTTGGCCTTCACAGCATGAATGTTTCTTGTAAAAAATGTTCTTGTCTTCTAGTTCAAAGCCTCCTCATCAATCCTGTCTTCTCATGCCTGTAAAAGACTTTCTTATAGTATGCTTTTCCTCTCAATTTCAACTATCTCAACCTTACCGATCTATAATTTTTACATCTATGATACTTTTAACTTTCTCAAAGTCCAATTCTTGAGACAACATGCCACCTAATTGAAAAGACTTCTTTCTTGATCTCTGTTCGTCTCAGTTTTCTATCAGTTCTTTTGCAAAGAGTTTATGATGTTTTCCTCTTTAATATTTGAATCATTTGTTGTGAACGTGATAAAGACTTACTTTGGTAACGCTTTCAAGTCATCTTTATGTACATGTGAAGTTCCAAATAATGACTTCATCCCATTACTTCCAAGTGAATACCAATCTTTCCTGCTTCCTCACCACAAACTATGGATTATTCAGGTTCTTGATTCAGTTCAACCATCATAGCACAGAAAATTAGTAAGAAAACCAACATAACTAGAAAAAGAATAAGCACTATCATCTTTACCAGGGACCCTACAATAATCAAAAGTCAGGCAAGAACAATTGAAAAAACTGTACTCCACATAAATGAATCACCATAGACTGCTGGTGTATTAGAATTAATTACTCAAAATTTTCTAAAAAATTATGGGTAGTCCCTGACCTATAACCTTCTGACTTGCAACTATCCATACATGCGACCCATATATGTGGATATACTATGTAAATACCATTATTACATATGACTCTCGGTTTTACCAGTGTTGTATATAACTTTGAAACTTTCCAAAATGATATTTTAGTCATGAAGCATACAATGACAGAGTGGAATTGGCCAAATCTTCAAATGGGGAATGTTATGTATGATACATATTTTTCCAAAGTATCGTTGTTCTGAACTTTTATTTCTGAAAGAATTTTTATCATTTTTTAAAAATTATTTTTCTTTTACTCATCTTTTATTTTTAAAATATGATTTTGTATTTGTTTTTCTATTTCATTCTAAAAATTTGTAGAGGAATAAAGAGTAAAGGTGACAATGTGCTAGGTTCTTATGGTAAAGCTAATTATAGGAACACTTCAGAAAAAAAAATTGCTCAACTTACAACTGTTTTGAGATATGACTTACCAGTCAGGATGGAACACAGCTGTATGTTGGGGACTACCTGCATCTAAAAAAAAATAGATTGTTCATTGAAAATCATCTTTAAAAGATAGATTTTTTATCTATAATCATCAAAAAAATATCAGCACAATATTTGAGCTTTGTTGGTCCAAAATGACCATAGAGACCCCAAAAAACACTTGAAAAAAAAAAATTTGATGTTTCCTAATGATGTACTTGAGCAAATTTTCAAGGTTGTAACCCCCAAAATATGACCAGGAGCACATAGAGAAACACATCAGAGTATAACAGTAGAAAACAATTGATATGATTTTTAACTTAGTCATAAGTGTACTTTACAGTCCACTTTGCAAATGAATAAAATGCCAAAGCAAAGGTGCTATGAACTTGGAATTTGGTACAGTAGTATCTCTCAGTGAGGACGATTGGTGATATGATAAATAAGATCACATGACCAGATTGTAATTTACTGACCAGGATTTTTGTAATTTGCTTACTAATCTGTAGAATACACACCATCACAAAGTTCATACTGCCACCAGTTATCTTCTTTAAACAGGGCTTATCACTGGTGAAAGTTCCAACTTCATTGTTGTTCCTGAGATAATGTTCTTATGATTTACAATTCGGTCTGCAAAATACACAAAAGTCATGTGATAACAACAAAAATAATACCAATCAACTTCCTTCTGTAAGGTTGATGTATCACTGGTCCAAATCTCAAGTCAATAGCACTTACAGTTTCCGATATTTTAGGACTGGTGTAAAATTAGGTCTGACTCAGAATACAAAAATGGGCACTGTTTTTAAGCCTCAAAAAACAACATATCCAATGGAAGGATTCTTGGGAAGTGCTTACCTGTTAATCCTCATGTATGGTATATTCAAATCATGACAAAATTTGGCTGTTACGAAAACATTGGCCAAGATTTCTACTGGTCATAAGTTCAAAAAAGAAGTGGCGAAAATGAAAATCAAGCATTGTAAAATGGTACAATAGTTTCCAAAGTCTGTTATATTTCAGTCTGAAATTGAGGGAAAAAATGTCTGAATTATAGTTTGAAAAATAATTGAGTGAAATTTATTCAGGAAACAAATTGAAAAATTCAATTAAAGGAAATGTCTGTTATTTTTTTTGCAATTGACATAAACTATTCAATCCATGTGCATCTCCAACCATTTTGTTTCCCTCATCTTATTTTCATTAGAAATAATAAAAAAACAATCCAAGTATAACAATTTATCCGGTTGAGCCATTTATATTTTTCAAAACATCTGTTTAAGATGGAAGGTTTGCAGTTTCTTTTCAAGAATTTTGAAAATTTTATCACACAGGCCTGTGATCTTCAGTTACAAAAGATTGAGTGGTAATCAAGGGTTTGATTAAGAAAAATATTCCAATTTTTTTGTTATTTAATTTTATTTGATGAAGTAATTTCGATTGTTATTATTCATTTTTTACTACTATTTATCTTCATCCTAACTGTTGTTGCTTCTTATCGCAATTAAACTCAGGATGGTTTTCTTTCAGCAGTAAGTAAAAAAAATGAATTAAGAGAGCAGATCAGAATAAAGAATAACTTCCAGGTGAGATACAAACTCACTACCCTTTATGCTTGATGCTGGCTCACTTTACAAGTGACCACTCATACCACTAAGCTAATGGAACTCTCTAGCAACCCTTAAACTCGGTTTTCTATTTAGTGGTAGTTCAGTATCAGTAATTCAAATTTTTTATTTCTTATTTTTCATTGATTTCATCACATGCATTTTTATTAAGTTTTTGCAACTATTCATCTTCATCTTGTTTGTTGTTTTGTAAGAGCAGACATGTGTTAAGTAAGCCAACCTCCAGAATAAAAGTTTGTGAGTTTGAATCTGAGTTTTATTATGATAAAAAGCAACAAAAGTTAAGCTTGATAGCAGCAAAAAATTAATAATAATGGAAAACAAAAACATGTAACACATTATCTACATTCATTCTGTTGTCTCCATTGAATATCTCTGCTAAAAGGCATCAAACTTGACTCAGAAATGCATTATTTTACCTTCTATTATTGAATAACTTTTGCTGTCAAAGATGAGAAGAGTTACATTTTTTCAAATGTGCGTGCGTTTAAGTGTTTGTGAGTTTATGTGTTTGTGTGTTTGAACATTCCTGGCCATACCACTCTGTCTACAAATTTGAAAATTGCCATCAGTACTCCACTACACCTCTTCAAAAAAATTTTTTTTTTGATTTTTGGAAAAAAAGCTTTTTGACCTTTTTAGGGGCCTTATTCTGATAGGTTTGTCAATAACATGTAGATTCTCCAGAATCTAGATCAATCTAGGTGTTTTTTACTCTATTTGAGATGTTTTTCTATGGAAAATACAAGTGATGTCATAAATAGAATTGATTATGACCACATATATTCTTTCTTGGAATTTTTTTTACATGACTTTAAACTTTGACGCTATGGTTGTTCAATTATTATATGTGATGGTAAGTTAAAATTTATATAACACTGCAACTTTGAAAAAAATTGTTTCTGTTCCTGGCTAATAAGTCTTCTTTTTTGATTGATTATGTCTAAAAAGTATAGAAAATATTGATTCTTACCTTCAAACTTTGCTTTTGTAACTAGGACAGTGAAAATTTAATATCTTCTTATTTTCAATTGGATGAATTAGCACATTTTTAATCACATAAAATAAGAAAAACAATTACATTCGAATATCACTATCCCAACCACAAAAGTGAAGTTTGAAGGTAATAATAGCCATTTTCTATACTTCTTAGACATAATCAGAAAATAACACTCACTACCCAGGAATAAAAATCAAATTGCAGTGTTTTCCAGCTTTAACCACCCCGATCTTAGCCTTTATCACAGATACATGGCTTAGTGGATGAAAGCGCCATTTCAGCCTATCTAGTAACCTGTCAGGCGGGTTCAATTCCTAGGTTGGCTAATGCAAAAAAAAATGTTGCATACTCTTGTTCAATAGAAGAGGCAGACAAGTGATATCACAAGGATGAATTAACGTATGAAATATCCTCTGGCATGGACAATGGAATGAAAACAATCTACCCCCAGGGATTTGATAAAAAGGATTGGCTCAAAGTTACCAGCAGGTTATCAACTATGACAGACACCTGAAGAAGGTCAGAAGGTACAATGGTTGAAATGTAGTAACTATGACAACCAAAAATAGGACACTAGTCGGAATTTTAAAAAAAATTGATCAATCTTCATCTCAGAAATTCAGACAAAACTCCATTTGCTATTGATTTGAAGCATTCAGAGTATTATCATTGTGTAGGATATGGTCAGACCATTTTCTTCGTCTATATGTTCATTTATTTACAAGATTTTGGGTATGTACCCTCCAGCTTTTATTGGGTGATCTAGGTTCTAGAATGTGGAATCACTCCCTAGAACAGACACTCATATTGGAATAGACACATCACATCCATTCATGTATATATCTTCCTATCCATCATTGCTATGGTTCAGTGCCAAATTCTGAGTTAGCTTCCTTCGATTAGGTGACCTGTTTACTTTTTAGAAAAGGCCTTATGAGCATGTGTTCTAGAAAGTGATTCCCCCTTCTAGAATGAAGAACATCCAATGAAGTCCAAAGGATATACAGCTTTATTGTTGTGAATAAATGTACATATAGACAAAGAAAATAGTCAAACCATATCATATACAAAGATTGATACATCCTGTCCAACAAAATTCAGACAAGAATTCAGAGTATCTATTTTGCAAAATATGACACAAAATTATTCCCTTTATTTTTCTCCATCTAATACAACATTTTCATAGACATATTTTTCAGTTTTCCTCAAGTCTACATCGCATCTAGTTTTTTTGAATTTGCTGGTTATTCCTTTCCTTCTTCTTTTTTATTTGTGCCATATTAAGCTAATATCGATTAACTCAATTATGAAAATATAGGTTTAGTCATTGTGCAAATTTTGAGGTCTGTCTAGAAAGTATTCTATTGTGATTGCTATCAGCTGCCTGATCAGATTCTCCTTCATCTTGTCAAAGTTTGAGATCTCTTCCCTTTCAATGACAAAAATCCAGAGATAACAGGGAGCCATATATTGACGGTAGTGGAGCTGACAGGTATGTGTGATGCAATGTTTTATTCCCAAAACCTGCACAAGAAGAATAGACGGTAGGCTCAATTGACTCCCACTGCCAAATGACTAGTCCCATGGGAAATTTTTCTGTGCACCCATGCGGCGCAGTAAGGTTCCCTCTGGTTGGTCACCCAATTACATCAAGTGACAGTTATCAAGATATTCAAAATGTCCTCACACTCTCTGGACAGATCTTGTACATGCTCTTAGGTTCTTGGCCCAAATTGCTAATAAAAGAACCAATTGATGTACCAATTTACTAATGATACATCTTTTCTGAAAATCACTCGTCATCCTAACTCTTAATTTATAGCCTGTTATTATGAACAGCATTTTCCGTATTAGAAGCAAATGGATAAATGAGTGTCATTGTTTATTCTTTTTTGTCTTTATAAGTAAACATCCTTGAACGTAGAAAGCCATTCACTTTTTGATGAGGAAAACTTGAATCTTTTGTCTCTAAAAGTGAACGTCCTTGATTGTAGAAACCCACTCACTTTTTGAAACTTATTGATGAGAAAACTTTACTTCAAAATCACTTATATAATATATATATATACTTATTCAATATAAAGATTCTGTTTAGTCAACCTGATGGGCACAAACTAAGGGCTCAGTTTAGCATTATACTTTCACCATAAATCAACTTGAAAATTTGAATGTAGCCAACTTTCAGTTATGTTATGTCAGACACATATACAAGCACTTAGTTAAATATAGTAAGATAAATGAATTGACTTGAAACTTCTCAAATATCCTTGAGTTCAGAAGGAATGATAAATTTAGCTTCTTTCTTAAGCAGTTTATAAAACTGGGTAAGTATTCTCATTTATTCTGCTTAGTTTTGAACCAAACTGTGAACTCAATCACCAGATTAAACTATTCAATGACCTGTTACTTCGTTGATGGTTATCATGAATGTACAACCACAAGCTAACCTGATGGCTGCTACTAATGCTATTTGTTTGACAGACACAGTAGGAAGGGAGAGGGGAGGAAAGAAAGTCAAATGGATTAATAAAATAGTAAGAAGTTTAGAGGGAAGAAAAGAGAGTTATGTGGTTTAATAAAAAAAAAATACCGAGTTGAGAAAGTAAAAAATTAGGAGGTTTAATAAAAGAGTAGGGAGTTGAGGGGGAAGAAAACAGTTAGGTAGTTTAATAAAAGGGTACAAAGTTGAGAGGGAAGAAAATATAGTTAGGTGGTTTATTAAAAGAGTAGGGAGTTCAGAGGGAAGGAAACAAAGTCAATTGGTTCAAAAAAAGAGTAGGGAGTTGAGAAGGAAAAATGAGAGATAAGTGGTTCAATAAAAGAGTAGGGAGTTGAGAGACAAGAAAAAAAGTTAGGAGGTTTAATAAAAGATAAGGGAGTTGAGAAGGAAGAAAAGAGAGTTCACTAGTTCAATAAAAGGGTAGGGGAATCTAGACACAAAAAATAAGAGTTAAGTGGTTCAAAAGAGTAGGGAGTTGAAAGGGAAGAAAGCAAGAGTTGAGTGGTTTAAAAAAAGAGTAAAGAGTTGAGAAGGAAGAAAGCAGAGTTAGATGGTTTAATGAAAAGCAGGGAGTCGAGAGTGAAGAAAAGAGAATTAGGTGGTTTATTAAAAGAGTAGGAAGTTAAGAGGGAAGAAAACAGAGTTAGGTGGTTTAATAAAAGAGTAGGGAGTTGACAGGGAAGAAAAGAGAGTTAAGTGGTTCAATAAAAAATAGGGAGTTGAGAGGAAAAAAAAGAGAGATAGGTGGTTTAATAGAAAAGTAGGGAGTTTAGAAGGAAGAAAATAGAGTCAAGTGGTTTAATTAAAGAGTAGGGAGATGACTAGGAAGAAAATTGAGTTAGGTGTTTCAATAAAAGGAGTTGAAACACAAGAAATGGGAGTTAAATGGTTCAACAAATGAGTAGGGAGTAGAAAGGGAATAAAGTTAGGTGGTGCAATAAAAGAGTAAGGAATTGAGAGGGGAGGAAACAGAGTTAATTGGTTCAAAAAAGGGTAGGGTGTCAAGAGGGAAGAAAAGGGAGTTAGGTAGCTCAATAAAAGTGTAGGGAGTTTAGAAGGAAGAAAAGAGAGTTAGGTGGTTTGACAAAAGAGTAGGGAGTTGAGAGTGAAGAAAAGAGTCTAAGGTTTATTAAAAGACTAGGTAGTTGAGAGGGAAGAAAAGAGAGGTGGATCAATAAGAGGCAAGGAAAGGAGAGGAGCAAATGAAGTTGGCCTTATAAGAGGGCATAATGGAGATGTAGGAACATGAAAAGCAGTTCAATGAATTGATATGAAGGGAGAAGGGATGATGGTTGATAATGTTACTATAAGTGTGAAAGTCACAGCTGTCACTATGTTTATATACATATAGGGAGTGAGGTGTTTGGAGGTAAGGTTTATTAATCCTTAGAAGTAAATTGTCCATACATGTTTCGGGATTCTTCCCATCATCAGTGGTGTGTGCTTGTGTGAGTGTGTATTAAAATTTCCCATGTGGAACCAGATTCCACTATCAGGAGCTATGCATTGTGGGTAAATTGTGTTGTCAGGGCTGCTGGAGGCCTCCTGCTGATTGGGAGAATGTCCAGTAAGGTATCAGGTCTTTGGTTAAGCATTAGCAGTTGGTCTTGGGGAGTGGTGTGGAGTTAGATTTTTTTGGTATGTTAGGGGCAGTGTAAATGGAGGGGTGGTGAGGTCAAGGAGCTACATAGGTATCAACCTTATAAGTTATTGAAAATATGTTGGCTATGATTTGGACAGGGGTTATAACTGGCTAAGGTGAATTTTTTCCTATGGGTCTGGGTGACTTTGAAGCTTCCATTATTGAATGTGTCTTAGATGTGGGTGTGAGGATATTAATGGTAGGAGTTTTGTGTATTAGGGTTCTGTGTGATGAGGGTTGTTCAGTTTAGTATTTAATCCATTAGGATATAGGGTTTTAAGTTTGTTGATCCACATATCTTCGTGTTTCTCTAGAACTTTAGTTATGTCAAATGTAGTAGTTTTTTCTATTTTTTCTATGATGGTAAAGCTAGCGTCAGTGGCAAAATTGTGGTCAGGTGAGCGAAAGTGTAGTTCTAGGGGAAGTGGGCTACGATTGTTTTGTGACTTAATCCTATGTCTATAATTGTTGAGTGTAATATTAAATTGCCACTCGGACTTGCCTATGTACTGTAACTTACATCTATTGCACTCTAGAAGGTATATAATGTTCTTACTGCGGCAGTTGCTATTGTGATAAATGTGGTAACTCTCTTTTGTGGTAGTGCTTGTGAATGTGTTGGTGTACTTGAGGTGGTTGCAACATAGACTGTTTCTTATGTTGCAAGGTGTGCAGAATTTAATTGTTCTAGGTATATTTCTGAGTATGACTTTATTGTTAACGATATTATTGCTACTAATAATGTCTCTGATGTTTTTGGGTCTGTGGTAGGCGATGACACATGGGTCTGTGAATGTTTCTCTTAGATCTGTTTTAATCGTGAGAATGTTCCATCTCTTATTGATGATATGTGTTAAGGGTGGGAGTGTGTTGTTGAAGGTTGTTATAAGGGGTATGCGGTTAGGTTTGTTATTGTGGGACAGTATAAAGGTTTCATCTCTGGGGATACCAGTCGCTTTTTTTATTTGGTTTTTAGTGTCATCTAGCGGATAACCTCATTGAGTGAAGTATTGTATATAGATATATAGATATATATATAGATATATAAGTAATAAGATGCTGTAAGTTTTTTTGATTTTGTTGTAAATCATCACTAATCTGATTGTTTTTTTCTCTTTTTGTTTGCATGAGATTTGATAGAGTACATTTTGGTTGACTCTTTTTTAACAGAACTTCAAAAAACTTAAGTTATTGTTTTATTCAATTTTCGTAATGTTTTTTTTACTTTCATATAAATTTTTCCATTAGAATTCCTGGTATGATTTAGGTAATATCTATCTATTTTGATAAACATACCAATTATCATCAATCAATCGTTTTTTAAGATTAGGAAAAAAAAAGCCAGAACATCTTATGCTCTCCAGAATAGTGACCAGAAAAAAAGTCATAGGAAAAAAAGCTACGGGAAAAACTCCCCACGTGCACTAATCTATCCTCAGAAAAAAAGGCATAGTAAAAAAAAAATAGTCATAATTTTGGTTTCTAGCTTGGAAAAAAAACTTTGATTTAATCAGTAATACTTCAATTTTTTCAATTCATAGATAAAATGAGTGATATATATATTCAATGAAAAAGGTAATATTCTAATTTATTCAATTTGTAGTAATAAAAAAATAAGTAATCAATGTACATATGAAATTCAACGTATGTCACTTAGTTTATCACAATTTTAAATGTAGGAAGCTGAAATTCTGCACAATGCTATATATTTTCATGGCAAAAGAAATAAGCTGCGTGATTTTGTAGTAAAGATTTTACACTATAATTATGATGATAAACTTGACCCTGACTTTCAGTTAGACATAACTGGGTAGGCTTCGCATCAAAGGCTTCAGCTGAAATTTGGCATAGGAGTCCTTTTTTTCACAGCAGAACACATATGTGAAAGTGATTCAGAGGTGATTGAAGGTCACAAGAGGTCAATTCTAACCAATTGAAGCAATAGTAGGCTCTCAAATTTCACTGAAAATCAGTAAATATTGAAAAAGCAAGTCATATTCCTTTAGACATTTGATGTTCAAATGACTTTTGACAGATATATATGTAGTACCTAATAGTATTCCAATGAATTTTAATGCTTTCATGTAATAATTTTTGTTTTTATGTTTAGTTTTTCACAATATCATTTCAATATTTTCAGGTGATTTACCCATGTATTTTAAAATATTTTAAGATATTTTTACTGTATCGCAGGATTCTTTTTTTTTACTTGTTGGAATTGCTGGCATTGCTGGGGGAAAATAACTTCAAATTTGACCACATAGTAAGAAACATTTTCTTTAGTATGCAGAAGACAAAAACTACTGAGCACAAAAATGATTTAATTGGGCATTTTGAATGATATTTCAGTACTTTTTCAAATACTTTTTTATACCAGGTTTTGCACACTCTGAGCAGGCCCACACATGCTCTGAAATAGATCTCTGCAGAACTGTTTGTCTTAGTTGAATATTCAAAAAGAAATTTCTCCAGTAATTTGTAGTTTTGAGAACAATTCATTTTCAACACATTAGAAGTGAGCTTCTATTGACTATGTAACTGCAATGCTAAACTTCACAAAGCAGTGTGCACAAATAATCAGCTAAAACGAATATTTGTGTGCAAGTCTACCCCAGAGAGTGTGCAGCCCCCCCTCAAATTTGATTAGTGCATTAATTTTCTTAATTTTCACAGGCTTCATACCAAGATTTTTGGAAAAATCTTATTTCTCCCCAGGCAATGGATATTAAAAAATCTCCTAAAAATGAACTGACCATTGCATAGCAATAAAAGTTTTTAGTACCTATTCATTTAGGGATGAATTTTTCCCTGATAGTATTTCAATAAGGTAAGTGTTGACAATAAAAGTCATACTTGGATAATAATGATAGAATGAGTAATATATTATTATATTTATTCATGTACAGATTTTATTAAAATTTATATATATACTTATTTTATCAAAATTTCATTTCATTACAATGAATTAAAACATTACTTTATCATAACTATGAATAGAATAAATCAAAATAATACACTTTTTATTATATTGCTTCCTCACGACTCTTTCACAAGCCAGAAATCAAAGTTATGACTTCTATTCGTATGATTTTTATCCTGACGTTTTTTTCAGCAAGGAAGTTCCAAATGATAATAAAAACAACACTTAGATAACTATGACAACGATGCTGCTGCTGATACCGATGACAATGAAAATATATTATATTTTTTTTCTAAATTATGAATCTTACTAAGCCGAAGAAAACTATTCATCAATTGATTGATTTTAATTCTTCTACTAATTAATCAAAAGAGAAAGTAAAAAATATGCAATGTTTTCATTATGATGTTGAAAAAAGCTTGACCCCATCATGCCGCTGGATTGCGGCCCGTGATGCACTTAGCGCAGCGTGGACAATTGAGATGTTTTTGATCTAAATTTAGATGTTTTTGGTTGTGTCCAGATGTCAGAAATTGCTGTTCAATTGATTCTTATTCAAATAATTTTTCTGTATACTTCATAATGAAAAAATAAGTAATATATTCAATAGAATAAGTAGTACTTCAATAAAGTAAATGATTCAGTAAAGTTACATTCAATTTATTTATCATATGTAATATATTTCGTAGATTACAAGTATATCTGGAGAATCTAGATGTTTTTAGACTCATTTTTAGATATAAACTTGAGAATAAAGTTGGCAACACTGCTGTTAGCGACATCTGGTGGTCACATGATCAACATTCAAAGCAAATGGCGGCGTTATGCGGTCGAATAAATGGCGGGAATCTTGTCTCTAAACTCTTATTCAGGGAGGTAAGAAAATAATTGTTGAATAATACCTGTAATTCGCCCCTTTGATTTTTGACCTCGGATGGGAAATTCTATAAAAATGATTCCGACCTAAGCGAATGGCTAGTGAAAGAGACGTACAAAATTGATGAGCGAATGAATAGGAAGAAGAGAGAAAAGAAGGGAAATGTGCGTTGCCCGGCCGGCTGACTTCTTCCTACTTCATTATTCTTATTTCATTGTTTTCTTTGTGTCTGGTTATATTACTATATAGATTCATTTAAAATTTCTACGTAAATCTTTGTCTCTCTTTCTCTTATGAAATAAACGTAGCCCAACAATCACTTGACTACTACTGATTTCGAAAATGTCTGGATTCTTTCTCCTCCTCCTTTTTTGTCCTATACATCCTTTTGCTTGCTTACTCTTTCTTTCGGGTCTGGTTATATTTTCGAAGACTTCATGCTTACATCTATTCATTTACATCCCCTTATGTCTTGTATATATATTTTTTTCTTCTTTTATTTATTAATGAAGCCCAGCAATGACTGATAACTTGGCCAACGATTTAGAAAAATGTCTAGGTTCTTTCTACCTTTCTTCCACTCTCTTCTTCCTGTCTAGTTACGAATTCATTTTTTTTTCTTCTTCAAAAGAAAAACTAAGCTTGTCAATATTTTTCTGTTTCTATTCAATAAATGAAGCTCAAACTGACTTCGAAAATCTGGATTCTTCCCTCCTTGCTGTCGTAGTCTTCCTTATTTCCTCTTTTCTTCGTGTCTGGTCCATCTTTATCCATACACACACATATACATATATATATATATATATATATATATGTGTGTGTATATATATATATATATATATATATATATATATATATTATATGTGTGTGTCTTTGTTTCTCTCCTGAAATGAACGTAGCCCAACAACCACGGATTAACTTGGCTACTGGATTCTTTTCTCTATTCATTTGCTTGTTTCTGTTTTCTTCGGGCCTGGTTTTATTTTGAAGACTCTGTACTTATATATATATATATATATATTCATCCATGTCTTCGTCTGTTTTTTTTCCGGTGGAAAATAAACGAAGCCCAACAACGACGGATATTAACTTGAATACTGACTTCGAAAATGTCTCTTCTTTCCTCGTTTTTCTTACTTTCAACTTCCGTTATTTGAAAGCGGTAATCTTTTCGCCTTATTGTTTCGCTGAAACTCGAATGTGTTTTTTTTTTTTTTTTCTCGAGAGTTTCTTCATTCATTCCCCTATCTAAATATGTTTTCTCTCAAAACGAAATTCTCCAAGACGCCTTTATTTTCAATTTGTTCGTCACTTTCTAGTTACTGTTTCTTATCAAACAACGATATACTCACTGTTTTTTATTTACTGTTGAGTTTTAAAATAACCCTTTTTCGTTATTTTCTTTGCTTTGCATTTTGTGCTTTGAATACTGAATTCTTCATACTGCTAAATTTCTCTAAATGAAGGTCATTATTTCTACATTATTTCTGACTTGCGTCGCGTTTTCGCCACAGCCATTTTAAAATTTTTATTAGTAATTCTTTTCGTAATATTCATTCATTTTTTTTTTCTTAATATTAAACCTGCATTAACCGAGAAAATAGGTTGAAAGTTGAATAGCTCACATAAATCCGAATTTATAATATGGTTCATTAATTGACAGTATCGGCATAGTTATTTTGTATTTTCAGCTGCTGTATCTTCTATATTCAATATTTTCTGTCTGAAATCTTGGAGTGGAAAAATTGTATCGTTTCTTATATTTTTCGTTGCAATATATTCAAACTAGCAAAATTCCATTCGGAAATCTCTTGAATTTTAGAGTAGATATTATGTATCAAGTCTTTTAATGAATATTTAATTTCAGTCCCATTAACCCTCAAAACGATCTTCTATTTGTATTTATAAACCTTATTTCACCCCCTTGTCTGGAAAATGCAATGCAACTTCTGTGACTTGAACATTGTTTATGTCATTACATGCCCGTGGCATTCCTTTTCCTTCCGAGCACACGCGTCCTTAAAGGTTTTTTTTTTTTTTTTTTAAATCTTAATTCAAACCTCAATATTTACCCCCCCTCCCCCTTTTTTTTTCATTGAAGTCATCTTCTGTGTGTCAATATATTTTAATTTTTAATTTATCTTGTATTATACATATTAAGATTCGGATGATACCAGATTGTAGATTTTTTTCTAAGTAATTTTCGTGCTTTCAAACGAAAGCTTGGATAAGAATCTTCACACGACGTTGGGAGGCTGGTTACATGATAGCACTATAGGACCCAAATACTTCACATCCGCTGTTTCGTACGCCAGAAAGAAAGGCTCCAGTTCAGCATTCTAGTTGCATTGCAATTAGAACCCCACCCTTGAGCCTTTGGAAAAAAGTGAATTTTTGAAAATTGACATTTCCAGAAACACTCTGATGAAAAGCATACGAATTTAGCGTTATTTTATTAGCTAAATAGGTAATAACCCGAATGAAAATCTTGACCATAAAACCTCTGGGTTTTCTTGGTTTCTTTGTTAGTCGAATTGGGATTTATTGAAAAAAATGATATTCTTGAAACATTTGACTCAAATATGAATTATTCGTAGATTTTTTCAAAAAATAAAATATAAAGGGTCATACAATTTGTTCTGATTTTTTTATTTTAAAAATCCAAATCTCTAAAAACGGAACGCCGTTCGAATTTTATTTGAAATTTCTTTTTTATAAATTCCGAGTCCAAATAGAATTTAATCTTTATCATATTTCATTTACAATTATTGACTATTTACACAAATGAAATATATCTTCTAATTAAATTGAGCCCATTTCATCACATAATTGTAACAATTCGTTTCAACTTCTAAATTTAAATTTGTCATGGATTGTAATTTGAAAGCTGTTTGTGAATCTGAATTTTTTGCCTTTTCTTGTATGAAATGTAGATTTGCTGCTAACTGACTGTTATCCACATGTGTTGCTTCATTTTACTAGTAAGTTGACCAAATAAATAAGGGTTGGTAAATGAATGCGTGGCACCTTTTGTTTTCATGAATTTAAATCCAAATTATTAAAAACATTTGTTTTTCCAATTTCTTATAGTTCTCATTTTTAATCTTTCTTTACCTCCCTATTCTATATTTTTGCAGATTCACGAACAATCAAAATATTTTTCTTTGCATTACCTTGAACTTGATTACAATTTATGCATTTTTAAAATTTATTTGGATAAGAACCTAATTAGAAGATTATCAATTTTCTTTCAGTGTATTTGTCACGTTCTAGATGTTGACATGTCTTGAAACGTTTTTAAATAATTGCCCAGTGGTCCTTGTTCTAAATTATTAATTCTTCTCCCTCCCTTCTTAGCTTGCATCTGGGGTGTCTAGAATGGCTCCCTCTCTAAAGTCAAGACAGTAGTTATTTATACATCTAACTCTCATGTGTATATATATATATATATATATATATATTGATAGATGGAGTGAGACCTCTACTACGTGTAGCACACTTGATTGTGCTACCTGTCTCTCCCATTTAATTATACCAACTTCCCTGTCCCTTCGATTTCAACGAACCCTTTACCCCGTATAGTCTCTCCACTCCTCTCTATTCCGTGTGTGGTTGAGTGTCATTTTATCGAGAGATAGTTGCATGTGCTCTACACACACAAATCATTCATAATTTGAACACCACGACTACAGTAACAAATCGAATTTACTTGCCATCAAACCTCAAGTTATCTTATTTCAAATACCTGTTTATATTACTCTTAGCGCTAGTGTAAATTAGATTCTTTACGAAACTCAATAGATCTTGTCATTGATGCCATAGTCACTCCCTAAGTAGATTTTTTTTTGTACTGGTGCCATGTTCAACTAGTTTCGAGTAGGGAAGCTGCGATTATCAACATTTATTTCTACTCCTGTTCTTTGAAAGTTTTGTATTGCTTGTTGTAATTTGCTTATTTAGCTATGAAAACTGTATGAAGGATTGCTAAAAATGTTGCTCGATCTCTCTCTCTCTTGGCCCTCCTTCGTAATACATGTACTTGTGCGTAATGCGAGAAATTTGATATTAGAATAGGGTCAATATGGGATGGGGTAGGATTATATTCGAGTGTAAAGAATGACATATACATATATTACGGTACTTGAAGGTTGAGTCGGATAGTCTTTCTTTAAATCCCGTGTCTCCCTGGATATTGTTTGACTTACGACTAACACGCGACTCCATTGCATTCCGACTCATTTTATCAAATTTTGACTCCCCACCCCCTACTATTTTTTCCCATCTTAATCGCCACTTGTAAATAACTAAAATTAGTATGCTTCGCTTTTCTTGTTTTCATTGTCTATTTCAATGATTTGAATTCAACATTGAAAATGTCTTTCTTAGCGAAAGCTGAGTATTTTCGAAATACATAGGCATGAGGATCAATGTTTTCAAAGTAAAGCTTATTTCTTGTATGAAGTCAATTTCTATTCAATGAAATGAGCAACTATTTTTATTTGGGCATTTTTGCCTCTACACTTCTATGGCTGTCAGCTGCTTTGTCTATCTTCCCTGATTACTTTTTTCCCCTTCTCCTTTTTCCTGTCGTATCGACCTCTTTTAGGACTTGAACACTTTTTTCTATTTTATTGCACAGCAGTAGATGATCATTGTCTTTGGGGCATTTTTTCAACACCGCTTGTTCCCATATTTAAGAGTCACATCCCAATTACCTCCCTTGACATATTCTAGAGCTCTCGTGGTTCTCACTAGAAAACATCTATATATTTTCACACATGGCTTTTTATTTATTTTATTTTTATTTTTGTTTCATTTTCCAATTTCAGCAGCATCTGTTTGCTTTTCTTTTCCCTAACTTACCTTTTTGGTTTACCTTTTCTCTCTTAGGATCTAAAAAAAAATTAAAAAGCTGACAAGGTGAAAACAAAATTTGATTTCATTGTGCTGCCCCCCCCCCATCCAAATATCATTCTAATATTTGTTATAATACAAAGAATCATAAGTTCTGTTTCCCAACTTGGGATTTTTTTTCTTCATAAAAGGTTAGATTATGAACATTTTGAATTGAGTGCATCATCAACCAGCTGTGTTTTCAGGATGATTATTGCATTGAATAGGAGGTATTGCAATCCATATGTTTTCTACAAATGAATGACCTAATAAAAAAAAAAAAAACTTCATAAAAGCATTTTTTGTGAAATGAGAAACAAATGTAAGAAAGATGAAACAATTTCTTCAATGGGGTATACACAGAATGCGAAGACCGTGTTGCATCTGCAAGATTATTCATTATGTATAAAAGCGCTTTTCAACTTAGATTGATATATGGTTTCAAAAACGTCTCGTGTTTTGTTTCCTCTTGATCTTACTGTACCGTACAAATGTCTCCTCAATCTTTTCGGCATGATGATGAAAGTAACAAAAATGTCTATCAAATTCCCCCCAAATATGCTAACTTAGTCATGTTTTTCATTTCTAACATTGACCAAATGTCAATGGAATCGAATTCCTTCCACGGAAATAGGTGAAAAGAAATTTTTTCTTGGGACTCGTGACAAAACCATTGTTTTTAGTTTCTGCATGTTTTTTTGTTTTTGTTTTTTTTCCTGCAATCTCTGACCAAACCCTTTCAGCTTGGCTATTGTCAGTCCGGGTAGCCTTTGCCTCGATCTGAACTGATCTTCTCCAGGCTTGCTTTGACTGAACTTCCTCTGGATTCTAGTCCAGTGCCTGCTTAGTGACATCGTCAACTGGTTTATGTAGAGTGTGGATCTACCCCCCCCTTCTTCGATGTGGTTCTCTCCCTTAGGTTGGCTTTAAGAATCTTCTCTTGCCAACTGATGTTCAGGATGTGTTGTAGGCATCTGTTGAAAAAATGGAGTTGCTAATGATATCAGAAGTTTTTATTTGGATATCAAAGCTATTAAAAGCCTTTTATCACAATTAGTATGATTTAACCCTTTCTCCATTTAATTCACTTACTGCAATCGGTGTCCAGCATAATTTATCAATCTATTTGAATGGTCATTTAACAAATTCGCAAGTGGATTTCAATTTTTTTTTTTTTTTTCAAGCAAATGGAAATATCTCTTTTATTGTTGATTTTGATGAATCTTCTTTTGTATAAAACAACTGGCTCTTTGTTACTGGATGTCCTCGCCCAAACTGTGGCACTATTCGCTTCGTTATATCTTCAGATTCAAATTTTTGAAAATATTTTTTATACAAATTGAACTTGCTTATCTGACCCTAATCCTTTATTCTTGCTCTTTATTCAGAGTATTTGAGTAATTTTTTCTTTATGATGGTGTTTTGAAACTTCTCAGTCCAACTTGGAGGGGGAAGTTTCAGACCATGATCTGAAATGAATTTTCAAAAAATGAAAGCAATCAGAAAACTGTGTCCAGTGAAAGAAGAGAATAAGGCATAGATTTCTCTATATAGCTCTGCAGGAAATAAATATATATATATATGTGTGTATGTATGTATGATTTTTTTTTTTCTTTTGACAAGTTTGAAAATGTGTGGGGCTAAACCCCCCCCCCCCCACCGACCTTGATTCCTCTGTTCCAATCAATGATGGAAATTAGTAGATACAAAGGAAGAATTTGAATTAAGAAAAATGGTAAAACCTGAATCATTTCTAAAATACATTTAGTTTTCTGGATTGGAAGTGGTAAAGGGAAAATATTTTATTGATTCATTTTTATTTTTTATCTGGAATCTTATGATTTTTTTTTTTTTTTTTTTTTTTTTTCTAAATTGTATTTTTGGAAGAAAACTGGTAATTCAACCATGAAATCATTTGAAACGCCCTTTTTATTGATTTGAGGATTTATTTCACTTGATGCAATCGTTTTCATTGCATATTACACTTATTTAAGATGTATTCCTGGATAAATTGTTTACTTTTTATTTACTGAGATATGGATGCCTTACTAAAAAGTTCTTAGAAAAAATAAGGGCTGGATGATGAAAATCAAGTTTTTTTTTTTTCCTCCTGTGAAAAAGAGATCACCACTTATAGAGGGAAAGAATTCAAATCATCCAATATTTCAATTGGATATTTTCAGAAAAATAACCCCCCCCCCCCCAAAAAAAATCATGTCAGTATATTTGATTCCCGTTGAAAATTTGTTCCTTATCAAAAAATTCCAGTGAGCTTGTGCTAGGAAAAGCTTAGCTTACTGTACCAAAGTTAGTAATTCTTATTTTAACAAATAATAATAAATTTATACTAAAGAAAATAATGTAGTCAGAAAATTTACTCCTGCGACATACAGCGAACTTTCTGTGATCGATGAGGCTCTTGT
Source organism: Thysanoteuthis rhombus (assembly GCA_963457665.1). NCBI lineage: Eukaryota > Metazoa > Mollusca > Cephalopoda > Oegopsida > Thysanoteuthidae > Thysanoteuthis > Thysanoteuthis major. Next base: position 60,376,005 of record OY735210.1, on the reverse strand, counting down.
CATTTTTGAGTGGTGCAGGCCTGGCTTTGACTGATGAGAACTGACCAAGGCAGACTTCTTGCTGCATCTTGATGCTGTTTTGGAAATGGTGCTGTTTTTCTATGTATCTAGTTGTCTCAAAATATACTTGTCAGTCATGTAAATATACTTTGAGATAAACTGATAAATTTAGCTGTAACAAATCAAGTAATTTTTCAAGTTGGTCTACATAACATTTTTTTCAGGGTACTCCTGTTTATGTGTTTGAGATAGAGTTGGAATGAAATCATCCTGCCACAGCATCTTAAGAACTGCTGAGTAGTTATTAGAATGAATGTTTGAAACCATACTCAAACCTTGGAGCAAACTATTAACCGAGAAGCCTACGGTGACTGTTGGTTAATTGGCTTCACACTTTGGAAAAGTGCCCTGCTTCAATAGTTACTGACAAGACATGTAACTGGCAATATGCAGAGGATCTTGAAATGAGGCAGGAAGGATTACAAGAAGCTTTGGAATGTGAGGATGACCAGGGATGCAGCCAATGTGTAGAAGTTCCAGATTGACTTGCGAATATCATTAGTGACTAAGTGGCTCCGGCTGCTGTCAGAGAATCAATCCATTTGCTATGCTTTCATAGCCAGATACCAGTCATTAATCTGGTTTCAGTCATGTCACTAAGCTAGCGTTGGATGACTCACCTGATTGTGGATGGTTCCATGACTTCACACAGTTACCAAAGAATCAACACCCATCAAAGTCAGACCTCTCGTTTGTGCTGTAAAGATGGTGACTTTAGACAAGACACCTATTGTGTATGTATACTTGCTGGAATCAAATGTATTAACATCTGCAACTGTAAAACTTCGAAATTGTTCAATATTGATAATAGCTGTGCATTAAGCACATTTGCTCATTGGGAAAAAAAACATTTTAAAACGGCCACAGGAGGTGATTCCATTGTGTAATTCATTATTCCTTTGATATAAAATGATCACAAACCAATGTTATGGTTACTCCTCTTTGTTATTGAAAGAGTTCCTTACAGCTGACATAGCATTCCTGTGTAAAAATGAAAAACAAACCTTCAAAAAGTGGTCCCTAATTGGTTGAAATTTTATTTTAGAAGCATCAGTATGATAATTTAGCCCTCATAGTGTTTTGAGAGTTTTCCTATTATAGAAATACAGGCAAAACAGTGAAATACTGACATTACTGTGGGATAGAACAGGACAGAATGTTGAACAATTTTGAAGCAATTTTCAACTCCTTAGGAGGAAAAGTGTTAAAATGCATGTTTGTATACCTTTTAGATAAGTATAAAAAGTTTTGTTGGAAGAATAAAGGAAGGTATTTGAAATCTCATTTCAGTGATCATTGAACTGTGAAAATGTGAGGTGACTACCTCAAACAGATTCGTTACTGTCTAATATTCAAAATGCTGTAGGTGGACTACCATTCATAAAACTTTTAGGTCTCCTTTTCATTGTCAGACCAGGAGGATAATTTTCAACCCCCACCTCATATTTTGCTATGCCCCTGCTCTGAGACAATGTTCTTAGATCCTCTGAAAAATATAAATAATCTTATTGAGAAAAGTGGAACTGTGAAAAATCTTTGAATTGTCTGTGAAGGCTTGAAATCCTGTCCTAAAAGCATCAATTTGGTAATGTAGCAATAGTGATATCTTCTTTGGGTTGTCTTATAATAGAAATTAAAGCAAAACAGTAGATTATAAACGTGATTGTGGAATAGAACCAGACATGTCAACAAACATTTTTGAAGAGATCTATGACTCTTTGGTAGAAAGGGGTTAAAATGAACTTTTGTACACCTTTCAGAAAAGCACAAACCTGATATTCCCTCACTGGACACCCATACCCTTCATCTAAAACAAAATTTTTCTTTTTCTATTGCTGGGGGGGTGTCTTTCTCAGCGTCCATGGCTGCTGTATGACAAAAAAGTAAATGTGTACGTATACAACTATCTTTTTACCCTTTTTAAACAGGGATGAAACTTGTTGACAGACAGAAACAGCATTGAGGGAGGGGATGTCGCAAATTCACTTTCAAATTAACACACAAAATTAAAGAATACACTCTGAACATTATCAAGTTGTTTTTTTGTTTTTTCAATAGCTAAAACTAAAATGGCAAATAAGCAACTGAATATTGGCTGAAGAATTTTTGTGTGTGTGATAGCCAGAAAGACCCTATTTTAGCTTAAAATATTTTTTCCAAGTTATTAGAATGTATGTGTATTCAACTTATTGGTGTATTCCAATGGCGGTATTGTTGTTTTGTCTTTGGGAAATCTATAATATTTGTAACAGTAGCAATCAGATCTGTGTTTGTTATGCTTTTGACGTCTACATTCTGATGGAAAGACTGAAAATTGGTAAAGATCACTAAAAGTTATCAATTTTTTTTTATCAAGTATAAATTGGAAGGCCTATACAAGTACTAATTCCATATGAATTTTATCCCGGCCGAAATTGAAAGTTTGTCAGACGTAGCCATTTTATTACCATTTTCATACTAGTCATGGCGACCATATTGGATTTTCAATGACTAGCATGTATTCTCCAAATGGCGACTCCCCAAACTATGTATGGTAAATGAATTCAACTAATCATGTCCCCAATACCATATTATATCCATTGCTGATTGGAAAATCAATCTGAAAACAGTTGACACTGGCAATCATTTTAAAATGGTTGCTATGGTCAACTTATTGATGATAGCTTGATATCTAAAATTTCGTGGAATGCCTTTGGCTATAAGTATACCAAGTTATATTCTTTATCTTAAAATGCACAGTTGGCTTGCAATTTTCAGCTACATTGAAATGTTTGACATCATTGAAAATCTATTTATTCACAGTCCTCCATGGTCCACTGTTGCTTATAAGCATAAGCCACTTCTAATTTCTTTTTCTATTAAATATGATCTAAAAAAAAAAAAAAGTATGTTTAGTTTTGCAGTGCAGCAAAAGTTTTTGTACATGGCCAGAAACAATGTCTCTTGTGCATAGATGTAATAAATGCATCATTTTGTTCATGACAAGCTCCATGTTTCTTATCCATCTTGGTGTAGTAGCACTGGATTTTCTGTACCCATGTGGGTGAGCCCTGGACTAGATAGGATTGAGTAAGTCTGGAGAGAGATGAGCTCCATCAGGTTTCCTCAATCCTACTCATCATACTGAAGTGTGTAGCAGAGGCATTGAGTACCTTTTTTAAAGTCTCCAGTATGATTTGGCCATGATATGGCTTGAACCCATTATCTACCGAACTGAGCCACGATGATTAGTTCTAATCCACCAGAAGCTCTCAAGAACACATGCCATACACTAGTCTGCTTCTACCTTCAACTCTACTATAAATGTTTCAGTAGATCTAAACATTTTCTACGAAAAGAATCTCCTGTGAAATTTCAATTTGTATCTGTTCTCCATTTATGGGAAGAAAATGATTATTTTTGCTGAGTCCCAACAGCTGTGTGTCTTTGCTGAAAAGTCATTTTCTGTGCTTTCCTCTAAGTTAGTGTCTCCTGATGACACAAGAGAATGTTGTTCCATAAACTTCAATTTGGCTGAATTTAAAGGTTGGTAGTGTTAATAATTTGAATAGTTATTGGTATCTGGCAGCTCATGCAAGCTCGCAATCCCTTTGCAGTACCCTCCTAGAGCTTTCCTTACTTTCATTGGCAACACACTTATTTAAAATATAATTTATTATGGCACATTACTTGAGTTTTGTTAGCCAAACTGAATACATGTCAACTGATCAGTTCGACTGTCTAAGGGTGGAAAAAAAAGTATCTTTTGAAAGATATCCAAAGTCATACTTAATTTTTTGATGCATTGAGAATATTTGTAACACTATAGTATTATGACATAATTTTGTATTGGCCCATTGGAGACAGTTGGAAGTGTAATCAAGCTAGATTGTATTTTTTGAGGTTTTCTGATGGATTGAAAATATTTTAAAAAGATGCATACATTACATTTATGCACCATTATTGGGCCAAAGAGACAGTTTTACTGGTTATCGACACAAAAACTGTTGCTGCATAACCAATGGGTGTGGCCCTTAGGTGATGGGGATACCAACATCTTTGCAATCAAAATTACACAGTAAACCTGTTATTATATGGGAGTCGGGGTCAATAATTTTATTATACCGCTTAATAAGTGAGTCCCTTGTTGTAACAAATCTATTTTTACAAACTTTAATTCAAGTCACTCCTCAACCCTACCTCAAGAGTGACCCTTGTAATTTATGCAAAAATGAAGACAAAACTGCTTTTATGGTAGAAGGCTAGTCAGACAGGAAGACACAAAAATATATAAGAAATTCTAAATCTTGACACCTCACCATAGTTTTACATTTTGACAAAACTTGGATATGTGTAGCAAGTGTCTGGAGCTGGAGTTTGACAATACAAATTAGTAATATTATTTTTGTCTAATTCATTTCCTTTTTACAGTTAGTGTAATCTGATTCTGTTAAGAGTGTATTCATTGACAAATTTTAATGAAAAAATTGGCATGTTGAGTTTTTGCTCAACCCCACCAAAAATTAAATCCATTTTTCAGGATTCCAATTTGACAGATTGTGCAAGCCCTTTTTTTGCAAATATAGATTCCCTATTGATGAAACATGCTCCCATATTGGGGAGCACGAATCATACATTCTTATGACTCGGTAGTAACATTTTCATGCTAAAATAAGCTACCCCCCACCTTTTTTCTTCGCAATGTCTCTTAACAGCATTTCAATGCTGTATTTGAAATGGTGATAGAAATTGGTTTAGGGAATTGAGTATACAGTGAAGTTTGCTTTTGTGGGTGAGGTCTCCATTCGTAGATATCGAACATACAAAAACCTGGAAAATGAGATGAAGGCATATGCTGTACACCACTGTCCATTTCCACCAGCAATTAGAAATTGAAGGAATCAAGGTTTAGGGGGTGAAAACAAACTAGCCCCCATGTATTTTCAAACTTTTCATTTAGTTTGTGTTCATAATGCAGGTTGTCGCCCATTTTCATTTTTGCAATTTTTCTATAATTTTTTCCCTAATTTGGATCATGTTTCAAGCCCTACTCTAAACCAACTAATGTTTGAAGTTGGATGTATCAAGTACTTCGTGAAATAAATCCATCATACATTGGATATTATGTTATATTGCATCCCTGATTTTGTGTGTGTGTGTAATATATATATATATATATATATATATATATATATATATATATATATATGAGAGAGAGAGAGGTTAACATATCACTCAATTTAGACGATGTAAACAGAATAAACCATTAAAGAAAATTGGGGTGCAATTTCTTTGTTTATTCTATTTATGCTGTCTTGATTGTGTAATGATGGGAGATCATTTCGAGTAAATTTCAATATAATATAACGCAATTTATAATTCATTCTGTTGGGCCTGATATGTCCATTTCTCTAATACATACTGAGGAGTTTAAAGAGATGAAAAAACCCGCGAATAAATGAGATGAGAATTTTTTTGAAAGCAGTTATTTGGTATCTCCATCACAGGTGGCTGTTGATGAAAGCAACTTATCATTGGAGAAGCTACCCTATCAGTGGCAGGTTCAATTCTAAAAGCAGCCCTTCTTTCTTTCATTGTTTATTCTATTTACATTGTCCAAATTGAGTAATGTATTCACTGTGTAATAACAGAAAATTTCCTAAAATTCTCATTAGGGATGGTATTATGTTTTCTGACCCCCCCCCTCCATGTCTAGTGGTTGGGAGGTATTCTTGTGTTTGTTTTTTTTTGTTTTTTTTCCTTCTAGTGTGTGTGAGAGATGATAGCTGGTCTGGAAGTTGGGTTAAGTCTTTTGAATACCTTGGATGGGTCAATATGTAGGAATGAGGAGGGATGCTTTTTTTTTTTTTTATGAGGCTTCTGTTTTGGAGAATTTGAGGAGTTGTAGCTATATTGTCCTTGTGGTATCTAGTGTTTTTGTTATCAGCATCTGTCTAATTATTTTTGTTGTGTTTGTACATATGCGTGTATCTGAATCCGTTTTTGGTGTTAATAATATTAGTATCTTTTAGTATATTTGTTGTTTGTTCATATGCATGTATCGATTTCTGGTGATTTTTTTTTTTTTTTTTTTTTTTTTTTTTTTGTGGGTATAGATGTTGTTCTTGTCAGTATTAGTGATTTTGGTCGGATTAATACTGTCTATGTTTTAGTATTGAACCCATGTTTGGTAGGGGCATTGGTCTTTGTTAGGTGTATAGGTAGTTGATTGGGTAGGAGAGGTCTGATGGTTCTGGTATTGGGTTGTTTCTTCAATGTTTTTGTGTTTTGTAGATTTTCAGTTCTATGTGTGGTGTTGCATTCGAGTTTTTTGTATTTTTTTTTATTTTGATGAGGTTGGGTTATTTTTTTTTTTTCTTTCTTTTATGTTGGTGTCTGCAATAGTTTTTTGGCAAAATTTGAGAGTGTCGTTGATAGGTTCTGTGAATAGTGCGTGTATCTTGTTATTCCATGAGTTTAATAATTCTATATCTTGGTTCCCTATGGAGGAGTGTATAGAGATCTTTAAATTTTGGGGGGGTGAAGTAGTTCTCTTTGCAGGACTTCGAAAAGTCCAAGTGTAACTCAAAACTGGTTATCTTGTCTTTTTTGTGTTTAAGTCTAACCAACCATGTTGTTTTATTTTCTGGTGAAGTTGACTCCATTGTGTTGGGAGGATTGTCCTTGGCTGATTTGCTGGTAGTTGTGGGAGTATTTTCCTTCTCCATGTCTCAGTAGAATGTGTATAATTTGGACTATGGGAAGTGAGACAGACTCGGTGAAAGTGTATGGAAGTTGGGTTTATTTATCAGTATATTTTTTCATTGATGGTCTAGACATGTTTCAGGAGGTATTCCCATCTTCAGTAGTGTGTGTGTGTGTACCTTTACAGAGGTTATAGGTTTGCTGTGGAATATAAGTCCACAAAGAGCTTTGCTTTGTGAGCAAAAAATGGTATCCCATCTGCTAGGGTTATCCTGTTGGGTGAGACTGAGTTCAGTCTGTGGTGTTAGCATCAGTAGTAGATCTTTGAGAGGACGTAGGAGATTAGTGCTTCGGTGTTAGATTGTGTGGGTAGGTTAAGGATAGTGTAAATGGAGGGGTGATGAGGTTAAGGAACTTCAGAGGTGTTCAACTACAGGTCATCGAAAATATGTTGGTTCTGATTTGGTACAAGTGAGATGCCTTACTAAGGTAATGATTGTCTTTGAAGTTCCCAATATTAGATGTATCAGAGAGGGGGTAGTTGTGGATATAGGATTATTGGTAGTAGGAGGTTTATGAATTAGAGATTTGTATGATAGGGTTGTACTTGATTACAAACTGGCAAGTTTGGTGTTAAGTTCATTGGGGAGAGAGTTTGTTGATCCACATATCCTCATGTCTTTCTAGAATTCTAGTTGTGTCCATGAGAGTAATTTTTTTTTTTTTTTTTTTTTTTTCAATGATAGTGAAGCTAGTGTCAATGGCCAAATTGTGGCCAGGTGTGCGAAAATGTAGTTCTACGGGAAGTGGACTGGGATTGTTTTATGATTTAATTCTTTGTCTATAGTTGTTGAGTCTAATGTTTAATTGCCACTCGGACTTGCCTATGTATTGTAAATTGCGCCTATTACATTCTAGAAGGTTTATAATGTTTTTGCTACGACAGTTGGTGCTATGGTATATGTGGTAACACTCTTTTGTAATAGAGCTTATGAGGGTGTCGATGTACTTGAGTTTGTTGCAACATGGACTATTTCTTTTGTTGCATTTTATACAGAATTTCGTAGTTCTAGGGATATTGTTTTGTGAGACTTTACAATTTTTAACATTGTTGCTGCTAATCATGTCTTTGATGTTTGGGGGTCTGACATGTATCTGAATATTTCTGTGAGGTCTATTTTAAGAATGAGGATGTTCCATCACC
>OY735210.1:60305136-60357636 GCA_963457665.1 Thysanoteuthis rhombus | reverse complement strand
TCCATTCCATACATACTTGGCCTAATCATTTTCTTTCAAAAATCATGCACAATGAAATAAGTTGCATCCATCCACATATATGATAATTAGCTATGTGCAGGTGTCCTCTGTCATGCTAGGGGACACGAGTGATATAGTAAAACAGAATTTCATTCATGTTCTAATGACATAATAAAAATGCTGAATTCAAAGAATAAGAGGAAAAAAAAGAAACAAAAATTGTAAAAACAAAATCATGTTCAACTAATCACTATTCTCCAATGCAAACCTCTATTATCTACATCTATGAAATGCAAAGTGTATATCCATGTATTTCATATATGTTGTCATTTTTGATGGCACAGTTTAACTAGTGTTAATCATGAAGACCATAAAACACATATTCACATTCATTGAATATGCAACTTAGAAATGTGATGTGCACCAAAATCAAGGAATAATATCCCCCGTGTATGAAGTGGAGAAATTCTCAATAAATATGTAAGTCCTTCAGTGTGAATACTTTTCTACTATGTTGCAAAGAAATCCTCTACTAATTATGCAACAATTGACAAATTGACCTACTACTAAATAATTAGCCTGTGTCTCACGAAAAATCAATTTCATTTTGAACATAGCAATACATAGGTTGACTATTTCAGGTCCTGACATGTTTATGGCACTATCTACTTAGAATGTAACAATTTCAAAACAACTAACATATTCTTTACTAATCTTCCCCTACATCCCAAAATAAGCACTCTCCTCTCCTCTACAGAAATGCAAGAATTTAATAGAATTTCAAAATACAATCTAGTTTTGACTTATATTCACAATATGAAAACTATAAAGCATCAGATCAACATGCTTGTCTTGCAAAATATCAAGAGAGAATACGATCTTCATTGATAGCCGTATTAATTTGGGCTAGATGAAAAGTAAATTATAGATATTCACAAAGCCTATCTATCTTTACAAGTTAAAAATTCATAGCAATGAAAACTAGAAAATTTACAGATAATTATGTCAATTTGCAAAATTTCCTTTTTAAGAGACCGTTTTTATTTTTAATAGAATGTTTTCAGGCAAGCCTTCATGAGAAACGACCTATGGCCCATGAGAGTTTTTTCAAATAGTAAAAAGCCTTCGTGCTTTTTAAAATAAATTCAGCGACTGATCGTATGCAAGAAAAATTAATTTTGTAGGAGTATGTCTTCATTCAACGAACGCTTTACTGTTTTTGAAGCTATTTAACTTCCTTTAATTCTAACTCCTCTGAAAAGATTGTAAACAAAGAAATTCTGTTTTTAGTGTTTCTGTTCATTCACCTCCCAATGTGGACAATTTCTGTTTTTTTAATTAACCTCACCAGATGACAAGTGGTAGAGCACTCACCGTTGCTGTCTCTCTTTTTCCCTACCCACGTGGGTAAGTTCTATTCTAAAAGTTGACAAATTTAAAGTCATTTCTCAAAGTAATTGCAGAGTTCAAATAAATAAAAAGGATGAGACATGAATGATGACAACATCTATTACAAGTTGCAGTAACACAAACTATAGAAAAGCAATTCTTCTGTTTTGTTGTTTTGTCATGAAACAAAGATTCTGGTTTTCAGCATACTGTCTATTTATGGCAATTGTGCCTAATATGACCAGTCTGTTATCTACAATTGAATTATGCAGCTTGGAAAAACTGTGCTCACAGCCCACACAGCTTACTGGCAGTATTATAAGAAACATTAAGAGTAAATTGTGTGAGTCTGCGCAAGGCTTGGGCAATGCCTAAGTTTGCTCTGGCACTGACTAGCAACGGACCATAAGTAGCAGCACACATCACCAATGTTTGTTTTTTTTTTAATAAGTAGTGTACCTTCTGTGTCATGAAACGGTATCACTTCTGAAGGAATATGATTTTAAGAAACACCTTAAAAATATGTATCCTTATCTAGCTAAATTGGATTAACATGATGAAGCGGCCACTTTGGTAATTGTTGAAACTGGTTGGAGATCCCCTTTCTATGGATCCAGAAGAAATCCCCGATCAATCAAACTAAGTTTCGTCTGTTTATAAAACAAGGCATAGAGAAAGAAATCTATAGAAATCGAGGCAGTGAAAAGTACCAAAATAAACAAGCATGTGGATTTGATGCTTTATACCAAAACTCGCCATGAAAATGTTCAGTATTTCTGGTAGCATCAACATATGAACAAGCCTTCTCTGTCATGAACAGGAATGAGAGCAAACAGCATTCTTATTTGATTGATGAACATTTGGAGGATTTTTGCAAATATTGGCTTCATACATAGCTCAGGCATACGACAAGCTTGTAGCTGTTAACATGAATAACATTTTTTCATTGAATTTGAAGGTGACACAATTAAAAGTAAAAGTTAGGGTAAATAAATGATTGCTTTTTGTTCATAAATTCCACCTATCTTTCAACTTATTTTTGTATCACAAGTACTGAATAAGATCCTTTCTATGAAAATCAAGTAAAATATTGTTCTTGGCAACAGTTTTTTTTTGTTCTAAAGATTCAGATTAGCTCAACTGATACTATATTAAGAGAAAATTTTTAAAATTCATTCTTTCTCTATCCCGGGTTGGCTGGAATTTTGTTAACAATATAACAATGCTGAAAAATAGAATAAATGATAAAAGAATATTCATCATGGTATGATACATGCATTTTTTTTTCCTTTGCTTAGTCAATTGAAAGTTGTATATAGAACCTGCAAGCAATTATTATTGTATGCCTTGATGGGTGCCCATTATGAAGAATTATTGACAGCGCTGACCCACAGATTATCTTATATATCATAGGTGACCTCAAGGCTCCTTTTACAATTTGCTACAATATCTTCAAATAGAGGACACAATTCCATACCCAATTTCATCAACCCGAAATACAAAGCTTAGGGTGTATCCAGTTGACTACTGTGCACAGGGAAATTTGTCCTAATAAAGTGTTTTCCACACTCTTCATTCAAACTGAGAATTGAACCTGGAACCATTTGCGAGTGAGCCAGACATACTAACCATTACACCATTTGAATTGATTAAAGCAGATTACTGCTCCAAGTGGTTCATAATTTGATTGAATTTTCACATTTTTCTTGCTTAATCTAATTATTCAAAAAACATTTCATATATTACAGCCTAATATAAGAAAGCTGAATACCTGTGTGAAAAAAATCATCGATACATTTGAATTTCTATCACATGAAAATTTTCAAAAAAATAGTTAACGTGTTTCAGTTGAAGAGGCCATAGTTTTGAAAAGTAGGTTTGAATCTTTTTTTTTTATAAACAAAATTGTTATCCTTGAGTGGAAGAGTCCAGCGTTAGGGACAGAAAGACCAAAAAGTCACACTGCTTTTTATATAAGCCTATTAACTCACATTTGAGTTGGTATCAGTCTATTAATACAGAGAGACAATATTAGCTTGCTGATCATTGTTTCACAAGATGTATCCTGATCCAATTGTTTTTTTCAGAAAATCTACAAATAGAAAAGATTCATGGATATATTTGAATTGTGATGTGTGCGAAAAGGGAAAAAAAAATATATATATATATATATATATATATATATATATATATATATATATATATATATATATATACACACACACACACACACTGAATTCATTTACCTACTGTGTATAGTTTCTAGTCAGTATTTTTATCAGTACCCCTCCCACACACACTTGGAAGTGTTGAGTATTACAGGCAGCATTAAAAAAAAAGAGAAAAAAAGAAAAAAATCACACCGTTTAAGTAGATATCCATACATCTATACATGAATTTCTAAAAGTACACTTTTGGCCAGTGGATGAGAGTGATCAAAGTACTAACATTATCTAATCCACAGTGAGAGTGTGATTTCAGATTTTATCATTCTATTATATAAATATTTGTTTTACTTTCTCTTTTCCGTAGCTGTAAAGAAGATGTTGGCTTCTCAGTTCGATTAGTTCTTCTCCAGGTCTCCTTACCTTGATAATGCCTATGATGTCCCACTTGACATTTTTGATTTCACTTTCTAGATCGGTTAGGTGCATGTCAGTTGACAGTGTTCCGACGTTGTAGGTGCCTATGTATAATGTTGTCCTTTTGGTGACAGTCTTACGGCTATGTTTAAATGGCCGCAGTTGGACTGATGACTCAGTGGTAACAGGTGTTTTCTTGAAGGGTTTGGATAGTTGCTTTCTGAGCACATCACCCCCACCCAAAGTAAGTGATGTGGCTGAGTCTCTTTGGGCCGATGACCCAGCAGGAACGGATGCTCTCTTGATGTAGTGTTTGGGTAGTCACCCTTGGAGCACATCACCCCAACCCAAAGCAAGAGATGTGGCTGGGCCTTTTGGTACAGAGGACCCAGCAGGAACAGCCGATATAATTTTCATTGTGCAAACCATAGAGAGTGATGGGTCATGCCCTGCCATGCTGGCCCATGACGTGTTGACAAGGGGTCTGGTGGATTGTCCACTGATTTGGGTCAGTGGGCTTAGAGCTACACCAGCTCTTAGCACCCATCCCATCTGCTCTTGTAAGTTGGGAATGGGTGCTTGTAGTGCTGAAAAAAAACCCCAAACAAACAAAAAAAAAAAACATAATTCGCCCCCCCTTTTTTTTTGGAAAAAATTCTGAAAGTAGATTCCATGGGTAAAAAAAAAATCTCTCTCTCTTTCTCTTGGAGCATACCTCTCCCTAATATATCAAGTTTTCAACTTAGTAAGAGTTCACAGACGTTGAATTCAAAAAATGAAGCTGAACAGACGAGCAAATAAATTAAAAAAAGGAAATACGCAAAATTCGATTGTACACATCCATTTTTTGCAGCAGCATTTGGGATTTGGGGGACTTCTAGCAGTTGAAAAAGTTTGAATTTTTCTTCTTTCCTTGCTAAATAGTTCATGTCAGTCTCCTGGCAAGAATCTACTGCTTGGATATATCTGTCTTCAATCTAATGTTTGTTTTGTTTTAATGGCCAGTCAAACCGTGGTCAGGCATTTGGGTTCGGGTTGGGGTGCCTGTTCTGTTCTTTCTCTTTTTGTCCTTTTTTTTTCTTTTTTATTTTTGGGGATTTATTGGAGTATTACATACAAAATTGGTGCACATTCAGAGATTTTGAAGCTATATTTTAGTTTATATTCTCGACATAAGTTTTGGGGCATGGGATATTACTATCAAGTGATAGGGAGCTGGATGAATGAATATTGCATTGAAGTACATGATAAACAAATAAATGAGTAAATAGATAAATGAAAATACGGAAAATTCGATTGCACTCATCCAGTTCTTGCAGCAGCATCTGGGATAACTTTACTTGTCCAAACAAGGACTATAAAACAATGAACAGGATAAGCAAGACATGAGCAATCAACTCGAGGACTTCCTGCAAGTAACCCTGTGGGAAGTGTAACAAACCATTAAACAGACAAAGAAAGGAACGGCCCCTGGACCAAACAACATCACCATTGACCTACTCCGAAAAAGTGGGTAAAATCATCACCAGGAAACTGGTTGTCTTTTTCAACTTGTGTATAAAACACAGTAAAGTCCCAGATGATTGGAACACTGCTATCATAATGCTTTTATACAAAAAAGGAAATCTGAAAGACCTCAACAACTACATGGCCCATAAGCCTATTCAACTGCGTATTTCATCACTAACCAAATCACAAAAACACTTGATGAAAACCAACCACGAGAGCCAGCTGGCTTTAGAAGAAGCTACTCGACCATGGACCACCTGCATTCGATAAATCAGCTGAAAGAAAAAGCGGCAGAAAGTAAACTATCACTCGCCGTAGCATTTATCAACTTCAAAAAGACATTCGACTCAGTAGAAATCCCTGAAGTCATGGAGGCAATCACTCGATAAGGTGTAGATCCAGTGCTGAAACATATATACAGTCACAGCAGCTCCTCTATCAGGTTACATAAAGACCTGGACTCCTTTCAACTCCAGGAAGGAGTAAGACAGGGTGATACCAGCTCACCCAAACTCTTCACAGCCTGCCTTGAGATGATCTTCAGAAGACTAGACTGGGAGGATAAAGGAATTAAAATAGATGGCGAGTATCTGAGCAACCTCTGATTTGCAGACGACATTGCCCTTTTCGCAGAGAACCTACACAACCTCCAGCTAATGACAGATGAACTAAATGAAGAGAGCAAGAAAGTCAGCCTACACACAAACTTCAGCAAGACGAAGATCATGCGCAATGACCACATTGGAAATAAAAACACTAAGATCAAAATCGAGGACACAGAACTCGAGAAAGTAGATCACTAAATGTACCTAAGAGAATGAATTTCCATGAGATCCTCAGAAGAAGAAGAAATCAAGTAAAGAATCACACTAGGATGGCAAGCCATTGGCAGAGCTAGCTCATCCTTCAAAAATAAGAAGATCCCATTTATCTAAAAAGAAAGGTGTATACCCAATGCATCCTCCCAAAAGTCACTTATGGAGCCGAAACATGGAACCTAACCAAGAGAAAGATCCGTAAATTAATAACCATGCAACGTGCACATGAAAGAATTATGCTGGGCCTCATATGGAGAGACCGCAAGACAGCACAATACATCCTGGAAAAGAGTCAGAGACATCATAGAATCCATCAAAATGCTCAAATGGCAGTGGGTAGGCCATGTTGCACGAATGGCGGACTGCCGATGGACATCGCAACTCACATGGATCCCCCGAGATCACATGCGCAACCGAGGCCGGCAGAATATTAGATGGAGGGACGAGCTAGACAAATTCAGAATGTACTGGCTCCGCGATGCCCATTATAGAGAAGTGTGGCAAATCTTGGGAAAGGTCTATGTCCAACAACAGATGTTGAAAGACTGATGATGATGATATTAATATTTAAAAACTTTTAAGAAAAACAAAGGATAATATCTCAAAAAATGCTCCTTTTAACTCCTTAGAGAAACATTTTGGTATATTAAAGATGTAAATAATTCAGAAGATAGATAATTCCAACTGAATATTTGTTATTTCATACTCAGATTACAGGTAAGGAACATCCTCTCTACTCAAAGCAGTTCCTGAAAAAAATTCTACACTCCATTTTCTTGTTAATTGCCAAGATTACAGTGTGTTCTTGTGTAACCCCCCCCCCCCCCAAAAAAACATTTTCTTATAGCTGAATTCTTTTATAATAGTCCTTCATTCAACTATGCATATTCATTTTAGAAAGTTATGCCTTTCCTTTTCAAAAGTCTATCTTTGGATGAGTCTAAATTACTTTTTAAAAACATTTATATCATTGGATCTCCTTTCAAACCAAATATTTCCACGTAATGCAAAATCAATAAGAGAACTATGTTTGAACTCAAATGATTACCGTTTCCTATTATCTTGTCTGCATTTAAAAAAAAAATATGAATCTAATTTTAAATATGACATATACAAATGAAAAAAATTCCAGCTCAAGTATTTTTAGAAACCAACAACAAATTATATAACTACTCTCAAAAAACTAGTTCTTCTGCTTTCATTCACTTCAGTAGATTCCTTGTAGAATGGGTCAGTATCAATTTCTCAAAGATTACTAAAACTTCATATGCTTGAATCCAATTGGCCAATTCAGAATTGCCAACAAATCAAAGGAAGACAATTTGAGGGCCTTTGTTTTGTAGTTAATCATTTATAAAACCACTGGCTGACCTTTCGGTCTAAAATCAGCACAATGAGAGGACATATACAATTTCTGAAAATAAAAGCATCTACTATATTTAAAATACATGTATAAGATTTATAAAGTGAAAAAAAGATTTTCAATGTATGATAGTTAATTAGCAAACTAGCATATTGCCAGTAAAAATAAGGTCATACATAAAAATCCAATTTAAATGATTGGTGATTTGTCACGAAGACCAGGAACATATACATCTCCTGCTTCAGAAACAGGGCCCATTCTGCTTACATATCTATTTTTTTAAATCTATCGATCCAATTTAAAACACACATTTTTTTTTCTGACAAGAAATAAAAGTGTGATCAAAAAATAAATCTATCTCAAATTTCACTTGATTTCCAAACTTTTGGATGTTAAAAACATAAGGAAAAAATACATTTCATGGGTAATGGATTGGTAGTAAGAAACAGATTTTGAAATCACAAAATTTATATTTTAAACTCACCGTGCATTCAATAGAAATAACTGTCAACCAATATAGAGCAGATAATCAATTTTATTTTCTAGAGACACAGTTCAGTAGTAATATAATACTAAATTTCCAGGGTTTATCATTATGTGTTTCTACAGACTGGTGTCAGTCGAAACAGTAAACCCTGACCCTAATTTATGTAATTTGTTTTTTTTGTTAAATTCAAATAACGCAGTGAAAAGAGCACTGAAAATAAGCTTTGAATTGAGCACCGTTTTAATCTTGGACCAGTTGCAATCAATGGGGGTCTCTCTTCTAATCATATCTTTTATTCAAAGAAATCCATAAAAACAATCTAAATATCGTTTTAGTCTTGTTTTCTTTAAATATGTTATTCCGATATAAACCTTTTCAGATATGTAAGCAAAGACAAGCCAGTTAAATTTCAAAATAATAAATTGATTAAAGAATGCAGTTCAAATAGATTCAAGTTTTTGTGGGAAGGGGAAAAAAAGAAAAAGAAAAAAGTCTTCAAAATTACATCCAACAAAACTGAAAATCAAGAGAAATTTGAATTAAATTTCAGAAAGAAAAATCAAACTTTTATAATTAAAAAGAAAAAAGAAGTAAATATATAGATCAAATTGGGTTGAAAGAATCCAGTTTGAACTTCTGGAAAAAAAAATTTCATAGCTAGTCAATAAGCAACAAACACCTACTATTAATGCTTTATAGATAAAAATTTAGACCAGTCCAATTGTACATCATTATTTTCGAAAATTTGAACTTTCTTATCAAGAATAAAATTCAACAAAATATTTTCAATTTCTTTCCTAAAAAGTCAGTGAGAGTAACTTCCCTTTATTGATCTGCGAAATAGGAAGTACAACTCTTATTTCTAGAACCCTAATTTTTTTCTTCTTTTCATTCTACTAAATTGTCTAACACCAATTAAAATGCAAACTCATATTGAAGCTTTATATCCACTGCACAGCAATATATAATCTTATACAGACAGGTTTTCAATGTACCTCAAAAGATACAAAGCACCTTTTACAGTGAATTATTAGGTTGTGTGCAAATTTTTCAAATAGCCAAGTCATTTACCTCTGATAAAATACTAAATTTGAAAACTTAAATTCATAACTTTGTATTTAGCTCAAGAACATTAACTATATGTATTATTTAGAGCAATTAACTATACTTAGTGCTCACTTACACATAGCATCAGAGAGATTTACATTCCTGTTCTTGCAAGATATAAAAATAATTGGATTATAGTTTGACATAGGATTAAGATAAGATTTAACTTTATCTAATTATTTATACCTGGATCGGGAATACAATGGATATGAGATTATTTGAAGCATGAAAAGATAATTAGATTTGCTTTTTTACATAATAATAAAAAGAATCTATGAATTCAGCAACACATGTTAAGTAAACCAATTTTGGGAACGTGCCACGATTTTGCTCTAACTTTGGGTCTGAAATGAAATCCTGTAAAATTTCAAATTTTACTTGTTCAGTCACTGCGGATTCAAGAACAAAGACTACTTTGTTCAGTGCAATGATGGACAGATTATTTTTTCTATCTTCAACAAGCCATCATTCCATAACAGGAAGTTCTAATGTACTGAAAATGTTGTTACAGTCAACATTTATGTAGATTTTGAAAATATCATCTGCCCAGCTCGAGAAAATATCAATTTTTTCAGGTATTTCCAGGTAGTCAATTTGAAGTAATAACTCTTAATTTCTGTTTGGCAAGGAAGAAAGTAGTATCAGTGTGCTACAAAATGTCAACGTGGATCTTTCTGGCTTTTCAAGATCCCAAGGTCTCAAAAATGCCTTGAATATAAAATGACAAAATGTACCATTTTAAGAGGTGAAAATAAACATGTTGGACAAACCACAATTTTCTGACAAAAAACAGTGAAAAGAGCACAATTACAAAATATTTGGGAATACTTTTTCAATTTGGTCTCTTGATTCTTTCATGATTTTATTAGTAGTGGAAATGGGGGGTGGGGGTATACAAGGGTTTAGCATATACTGACTTCATAATTTCGTGGTTTTTTCTGTTCTCTGGAGATTCACTCATTACCTTGTCCACAAAACCCAACCTCATTTAATATGCAGTTCCCAAAATCAATTTCCATTATAAGTTCCAATACAGTATTGAAATTTATCTAATGACATCGCAAATTTAGAATTTTATCTATTTGCAATCCTGCATGGTTTATTTTTTCTATTCAAAACTTATCAAGACGAAATTTCTTTAAAAAAAATGCATACTTATATTTAATTGCTGAGAAATTTGCATCCCTATCATCTAGGAGCCATGCCTGTTGGCTGTGCGACAATATGTTTGTGTAGATGGCCAGTGAAAGTATCTCTTTGGCTCGTGAGGATGCATAAATGTAATATATGCATAATTTTTTCTTCAACTTTATGAATGTTTCTTCCCTGTACAATGTCTTCCTCAATCCTACTCTTTATACTGATTGCTTAGTAGAGAAGCACTGAATACCATTTTAGAAATCTTTTGCATGAGATAACCATGGATTGAACACACAACCTACCAAATCAGAGACGAGCATCCTACCACTGGGCAACGGTGATTGATTTCAATTTACTGGAAACTAAAAAACACATGCCACAGTTGGCCAAGTTGCACTTTCAACTCTTCTGTCAAAGTTATGTAGATCCGAAAATTTTCTACAGAGGAATTTGTCTCATGAAATCTGTCCTCAATTTATGAGAACTAAATGATTTTCCAAGTTCCAGCAACTGTATGTCTTCACTGAAATTTCATTTCCTGTGCTCCTCTCAGCTTGCATCTCTTCTGATCACACAAAAAAGAAACTTCTTCTTTTTAGCAAAATTTGAAGAGGTCAATACGAGTGATAATTTGACCATTAATTGGTCTCTCCAAGCTTGCACAAGCTAGTTGCCAATCTCTTTTCATCATTTAATGCAACCAGTAGCAAAAACATTCCATTCAGCTGTTATCCATCAAAATCTTTCTGGTGATAAAGATTCTTGTAGTTTTTGTATTGGTCTACTGAAGAGAGTTGAAAGTGCAACAAGAAACCCTCAAAAACCCTTTGAAAATTTCTGGTGGATTGAAAACATTTGTGAAGAACAAAAAGATGTATTTATGCATCGTCATAGGCCAAAGAGAGTTTTTAATGACAGTCTACACAAAAATGTTTAATAATGATTTCTAAAATTATAGAAAGATTAATAGAAGAAATTCATAGTGACTCATAAACCACCACATGGTTCATCATCATCAGTCTTTCAACGTCCGTCATTGGACATAGACTTTCCCCAGGATTCGCCACACTTCTCTATCATGAGCGTTGCGGAGCCAGTACTTTCTGAATTTGTCTAGCTCGTCTCTTCATCTAATATTCTGTCAGCCTCGGTTGCTCATGTGATCTCAGGGAATCCATGTTGTGAGTCGCGATGTCCATTGGTTGTCCGCCATTTGTGCAACATGGCCAGCCCACTGCCATTTGAGCTTTTTAATGGATTCTATATATGTCCCTGACTCCTGTCTTTTCTCAGACGTACAGTGCTGTCTTGTCTCTCCATGTGATGCCTAGCATGATTTTCTCATGTGCACATTGCATAGTTCTCAATTTGCAGATCTGTCTCTTGGTTACCACATAAATAGACTTTTTCCTAATGGGCAAAAATGTGTAAATTCTTAAAGTTTTAATTTTGATTAATAACCTTTATTCTAAGCCGAGATATCTGCTTCAGAGTTGATGGCGAAAAACCACAATTATTTTTGCACCACCCTAATACAACAGAAAGAAAAGAAAATATATTTCAGATATGTTAGAGCAGATTAAATCAATTATGTAGCTATTTGCTCTCTTTACAGACATAAATACAATGATTTTGCTTGATTCTGTGACAAGTACACACCATACAGTCCTTGAAATTTGAGGATTATTTGTGGTCTTTTTCATCAATAAAGGGCAGCTACTCCCTTGGAATTTTAAAATATTTAGTCAAGGTTTTTTCTTGCTTTTGACAGAAAGAAAGAAGTCCAAATATTTGCTAAAAAAAGAATAAAAAAAAGCAAAAATTTTCTTTAATAATGACAGAATTAAACAGATTTAATTCAGTGCTTCTGTTTTTTTTAAAATTATACTGGCAAATCAATCATAAATGTTTTGCCAGTAAAATTTTAAAAAGTGGGTGTTGATAGCAGTCGACAAGTTTTGAAAGAAGAAAAAAAAAAGAAAAGGCAGTCGAAGCATGATTAAACGTTAACTTGAAATTAAATTTAAACTTCAATTGAAGAAAGCATAACATAGGTGGCATTAAGAGTAATATTCCTATTTCTTGTTGCTATTTCAAAAATGTTCTGATTTGCAAAATCTCTTGGTATTTAGTCATCAGTATGCCACTTACCAGCTATCTATACAGTCAATATATTGTGATTCCTGTTTTGAAAGCAACTTATTATTGGGCAAACATACACTGGGTAGACTAAAATGACACTTGAATAGTGAATCCTTCAAGTGACTAATTAAGGATGGTTTCACTTCTTTCCAAAGAGCATTAGTGAACACAAAGTATCTCAGCTCGCCAATTTAATTCTTTATTCTACAATCAGCCACTCTGTATTGCCACCTGAACTTAATCTAAACTAAGAATTTCTTCAGGTGGATCTCTACTCAGCTTTTTTACATCTCATTATATGCCAACAATATCTGTTCCTCAGCAAAATATACAGCATCTAAGAACCTGATATAGACTAGATTATTGATTGAAATAGTGATTTTTGAAAATGGGTTTCCAAAAACAAATTACATTAATTTGGCCAACTAATTTGAAAAAGAGTCATTTTTTATTCATGAACACAAGCTTGACATATCACAAGATGTATAAAGGATATCACAACTGCAATTACACTGAGAAGATATCAAGCTGTACAAAACAAATTACAAACGGTAGCTTAAAAAAAATAAAACCAAGGAACATTTTTTTCAAGTGAATTCAATTTCGCTTCAACAAGAATACACTCAGAGTGTATATGTCTGCCAACAATGTAGGTCAATTTCATTTGGGGCACATGAGAAAAGGTGCCCAGGTCTCTGCAGGTAGTTTTGACATGGCAACCTTTCTTTTCTTTTTTTTTTTTATTTTTTTTTAAGCTCTTCCAAATATCTAGCTGAGAACATGGGATGACATGACAGGATACCAAGACTCATGACTATTTTCCAGGCAGTCAGGCGGGCTAAGGATAGAAACAATTGATGTGTTCAGTGGGTTCACATTTGGCCGATATCTGAGCTCACGAGGCAGATAATCAGCACTTTTCTAAAAACATAATTAACCTTTAGAAAAAGGTTACTCAATTTTGTTCTTGTTTTTGCTGGAAAGGAAAAAAAAACAAAAAACAAATGAAATTTTTGTCGATAAAAAAATTAACAGACTTTCATTATCAAAACGTAAAATTTGGTCGTTTTCAAATCATTGTTGACATTTATTGGCAAAAGATGCTTTTTTTTTTTTATAAATTAAAAATTTAAAAGAAAAATATAAAATCCGTAATTCAAATATTTTTTTTTCCCCCAATTAAGTTTATTTCTTTATGAATAATAATTAGTTCCATCATTACTCTGCCAAATTGTCCAAGAAAATTTCTGACTTTTGGGTAGAGGAATGTATTTATTTGAGCATCTTTGGTGTATATCTCATTATTTTGACTGAAAGGTCACGTGTGTATGTAAAGCTACATTCCGATCAAATCATCGCTGATTGAACCTCAAGGTTTTCATGAAGTGTCATGGATTTGTATTTTTAACAGCAGATCAAGACATTCAATATTCGTGTTGCAATGACTCAAATTACTGCAGAAATGTCTTTCACATGAAATAATAGATAAATAAAATTAATTAAAAAGATGGCCATAATTTATGACAGGTAACTACCTCAAAATTTTTGCAAAAAAGCAGTTAAAGTTAAAACAAGCAAAAATAAATAGAAAAATTGTTGCAAGTAATTTTTTGTTCTTTTAAATACCTTGTCTATTTATCCACTGCGTAACACCAATTTTTTTATTAAACAAAATATGATGGCAACCACCAGGCTTGTCAAGTCTAATCAAGAAAAAACTGTATTCTTTCTAAATAGTCCAGTCAATCCAACATAAAAAAGGCCTAACCCAGGAAAAATAGTAAATGTGATGTTTCATTTTTTTTTAATTCCTTCTGCTTCATATATTTGAAGTCTTACTTCATGGATTTAGTGGCATATACTCTTTCAAAGTCAAAATTTTAGCATTATAGAGTGATGTAGTCGGGGTAATGGTGTTCATAGAGGAACATATTTGGTGTCTTTTCCTATATTTTGGAGGTCAATCTTTCCAACAAAACCCCCTTTTCAGAGGATATTCTTACATCTTATACCTGTATTTAGGGTACAACACCAACACCCATTTTTTTTGCCAAATTGTCCACTTACAATTAGTGCCATACTGCTCATATGGATGTATCCGCATCTCAACTGGGTATAAACTGAAATAAATATATTTTCCCCCAAAAAAAAATACATCACTGTAAACATAACTATGTAATTTCAATAATGACAGTAATGCACAATAACAGAGATACAGAATGTGTGCGAACTGACTGGTTCAACTTTCAGCATCATTGTTTTATTTATTTATGCACTTGAAACAATATATCCACAAATATTACAATATGCAAAAAATATGTTCAACACTTTTGTTCCAGATGGAGATGGCTGAGTGTGTACTCTGTGGGATCAAAACATTTAATGAAGCACAAACTGTCAAGTTAAATCAAAAGGGATATGATGGTATTCTCAGCCTCAATGAACAATACAAAGCAGGCAATCCCTGGTGGTTCATGTAAAATGCTGGACAAAAATCACCAAACCACAAAAAATAGAACAAATTAAGCAACAGCAGCAGCATATCGAAACAGGGGTAGTTGGTTGTAACCAAAGATCGGCTGACCTTCATTGTCATACAAAAATCACTGTTTAAAGGTGGAGAAGGCACAGATATGCTAGCAAAAGAAAAGAGTTCCAACTGACATCAATCAGGACCAAAGACTTCTAGACAAACTAAACTACTTGAATGTTATACTATATGTTTGGACAATTCATTTGATATAGTAAGAGAAAGACTGGCATATGCGAATGACCTTCTCATTACAGATGCAGTATACCACTAGCCATCATGCAACCATAAATTCAGAACTGGAAGACTAATTCCCCAATGTTTTCAAAAATAAGACAGTGATGGCTCAAAAGGCCATAAAACTGGGAGTGATAGGCCCTAGTCATTTTCTTGTGCTGATGTTTTTTGAAAGTGGCAGATGATCTACGTAAGTGTTGAGGTGCAGACAACAGGATGAAGGACTACCTTGGAGATGAGAAGGAATAATACAGCTTTTGCCCCATGAAAGAAAAACTCCAGAGTCATTTTGTTAGTGACATTTTGCAAGGTAAAAGAAAAACAGAATGTTGTGACATTTTGAAGGATGGCTTCCAATTCTCCATGACTTTTTTGAAGAATTCAAGAAGGATGGTAATGACAAAGAGAGACTTATTATGGCAGCAGCATGACACTTGAAAGCAGACATTGGGTCTGTGGTGCAGTACCTATCCAACCAATCTAGAAATGACATTGATGGTGAAGACACTGCTATTTTTTCACTGTCTCTGCAACTCTTTCTGTGCACATTAGTTATTGGGAAAGAAAAAGAACAAAAACTTTATCCCTCCATCAAGCCATGATACAAGCTACCAGACTAAGAAATCTACTCCTACCATTTCAGCTTGGGGTCAGTGTACAAATGCATCACCACTTTGTAACAAAATGTCAAGTTGACAGTCTGTATCACCTGGGGTTTGGCTGTTCATATTCAGAGTTACAGACGTCTGTAAGAAATGCTTTCCTAACTCCAAACATCCTGTATGTTACACCACAGCCAAGCACAGCAGGTGTGAAAAAAATGTTGCTGCTATATCCTCACCTGACATATCTCTTGCATTCCCAACCTGTAACTTGAAGATGACTCCTTGGGCTCCGACTTGTAGTACAGCTCTCCATGCTGATAAAAATGTAACAGAAGAATGAGGTCTGAGTCATGTCTAACAAGAAGATATTTTGTTTTAATGCTGCTGACACTTCTATTTGAATTGAGAACATCTGTATCTCCCTAAGCATTGTGGACATCAAACCCAGCAAGTTTTAGTCCCTCCCCCAACAGGTTTATGAAACATTGTTCTCATTGTTTGACAGAAATTCCTGCTTTCTCAACTGCAGTGACATGGATGCGGATGAAACCCTCCAGCCAGTCTTCGCATTCCTTCTTTTAGGAGCACCATCCTTCATAAATGGATGGCGGTTATACCCATCAAACACCACTGATTGATTACATTCGGAAACATTATAGGCAATGCAAGCTTCCACTGTTGCCCTGTGTGTCTTACTTATCTCCCAGAGTAGTTGGTCCACTGACTACCCTGGGAGATAAGAAAGACATATAGAGTTCCTTTTTGGTACAACCTCCCATATCACTTTTGCAAGTTGAGGTTCGTTGCTGGGAGAGTCATGTTTTCTGTTTTGAAGATGGCTGGTGGATACTTGCAGAGTTTGCATTTATTGCTTCAGCTAACTTGTTCGCCTGTATCCTAGCAATCACAAATCTCTGAAACGAGCTGCAGATCAATACGGACTTCTTCATTGTTCAGTTTGACTATGGATTTGGACTCTATGGTGACTGCCTGTGCTTTCCACTTGAACGTGTATGTATGTATATATATATATATATATATATATATATATATATATCACCTTTTCCCCTACCATATCCTTCCAAGATCCTTCTGTTGTTCACTAGTTTCATAACTTACCTCTGTCAGTTTTTGCCTGGCATTGTTGATTTCACTTGTTGTAAGATTGGGAAGAACTCATACCAAACATAGTGTTTCTTCCCCCATATCAGTTCGCCAGTCATTTTCAAACCACATGAGGGCTTGTCCAGTACAGTATCTATCAGACCTACATACAACTTGCAGACCATCTTTTTGATATCTTTGTAAATTTCTGGTGCATGTTTTCTAGTTGGTACATTTTCTGGAGGTATATACTCAATGATTTGATAAACAAGTTATAAGCAGAGGCGGCTATGAAAGTTATCATGCTTGTCAGGGTATCAAGGTGCAGATCTCTATTTCCTGTTCTCTATTTAGGAAATGTGTTAGTTTTGGTTGCAATGGCAGCCATAACAGTCATACAGATCTTAGGCTTTTGGTAGTTCCTTTGGTAACTCTTTGGCATGGTCCACAGATTCTCTATCTGGCTGATCAGAAACTGGTTCAACTGCAGCCGTCTCACTTGGTGTGTTCTCACTGCCATTAGCAACAGTACCAGCTTCTGTCAACTCTGACGCATCCTTCATAGCTTGCTGGGACAGGCAATTAGACTTTTTCACTGCCAGTAGGGTATTTGGTGCTATATCAACCAGGAAATAACCTCAAATAGACTATTAGAGGTCTAACAGTTGCATAATTATGGTCAGCATTAACTACAACATCTTGCATAAGTGCACTGGTGTGACTCCATAGACCTCTGCAACTCATTCAAAGCAGTCCTGTATTTTTCAAAAACAATCTGCTACCAAGAATGAAATTGCTGCAGCACAGAAAAAAGCAATGATTCAGATCTACAAAGGCAGAGAAAAAGATTTTCTCACTGACCTCAGGCTGTAATGTTTCTATGCTAAGGTGATTGGAAGCAAAACAGCTTGCCATCAAATCTTTGTCTGATATTTCACAGCTTAAGAGCATATCATCAAGTCATGAATGATTTCTATTACAGTTTTCTCTGGGTCAAACTAGAAATTGACTAGACTATAACACTTTTCTTACTATCTAGATTTGACATATTAACTTGCCTGCTGCCATCATATTTTGTGCCAACGGAGAAAGAGAAGGTCTAATCCTTTTCTCTCTCCCCAACCTCCATTTCCTGAACGGACTGCTAGTGTCATCAGCAGAGCTGGCCTTGAAGGTTCAACTGATCCATGATATTAATTTTACACTTAATACAGAGAGTAAAATTCATAGATTTAATAGTGGTTGGGTATATAGAATTTGATTAGAGCCAGATACTAATTATTTGAATAGGTCATTACTATACAACCACTCTATAACTAAATAATGCCATACTTATCAATAATGACTTTAAATTATTTTCAGGAAAATTTAGGTGATTTTATATTATTTTCCCACATTTTTGGATGTTAAACTACAATATATTGATGTTTTTTTTTTATTATGAAATTTACAATGAAAGTAAACATTGAATTAGAAAATAGTTGCTAAATAGTTATTTAAAATAAATTGTTTGCTTTGTTATTTTGCTGGGAATTAATTTTGCGTTTAGTATGTCTAGAACAAGTCTGGTTAGTCAATCAATAGAAACCATCACGTGATCGTCTTTTGTTAGGGTGATTAATTCAAATATAGGAAAAAGGGGGGTGATCAATGAATAAGATACTTCTTACACTTTTTGTTGGGCAGCAACCATTAAAAACATCTGAATATTCACACACACACACACACAAAAGGGGGGGGGTGAATCAAACTAGTGACCAATTAAGCAGTTTCATTGTAGATTGAAACCGACAACACTTTTAAGAGAGGAGAATTTGAGGAAAAAAAAAAGACAAAAAAGTTTCTTGTGGAGTAGCAAATGCAAATTTTCAGCCTTATAGATGTTCCAGATACATACATTGACTCAACGGAAATGTAAAGATTATGCATAATACCAGTGCCTCCTGCATCATCCCAAGCTTTGCAGTGCTGAAGATCCCACTAAACACTCTAGAAGACTATGTTGCAGATCTTGGAAAAAAGATTTTCCAATATTGAGGAGACCTAATGTTTGGTGCTGATAAGACTGCTGGATCCTCAATTCAAGGGTTATGTCTTTGCAACAGAGGCAGGCCACTACCTCTGAGTCTGATCAACAAGAAGTCACCACTTGAGACCAAGGATCAGATCCCAAGCAAATAAGGGTAGGAGAGTAGAGACCCTTCGGTCTTGTTGATAGAATGTACGCAAACATTCTTGAGGCTTCTGATGAGGAAAAAAAGTGGAGACATCATTGAGGAGCTGAACTGTTACTTCTGGGAGCCAGTGATAAAGAGGAGGACTGGTCTGTCACTATTTAGTTGATGCATTTTAAAAAAAAGTGCACTGCAATGACAACTCCCAGAGACAATGCAGACAGACAATGTTAAATGTTCATTCAAGTTCAGCAATTCTGTGTCTCATTATGATCAAGTTGTTGTATTTTATCAGATGCAGAAAAAACTATAAAAAAAATTAGTATTATATACTGACAATTGTTGAAAAACACATATAGGTCGGCCACTAAAATAGGCCTTAAGGACTGAAAGCATATACTCCCCCGACAAGAAAAAAAAAAACAAAAAAAAAAAAACAACACACTCTTGCAAAAGATATGTTTTTTTTTTTCATGGAGTATTTGACTTTCCACTGCACTAATTAGTTTGAGAAAAGAGTTTTGATATCAACTGAAAATTTTATTCGGGTATTTATTTTTCCATTGATCTCAATTTATATTCTATTCAAGCTATTTTTGCATTATAATATTTGAATTAGAAAAGAGTTAAAAATGCCCTTTCTCTAGTAATTGATTTAACGATCATTTGCAATAAACAGACAACAATCTGTCCCTATTAGTCCGTTTAACTAAAGGTTTACTGCATTAGACTGGCAGAGACTCAAAGAGAAAGATCCACCAAAATAAATTTAACAAAAGTATATCAAATTTCATATTTTTTGAAGTTTAGGGATACTCAAGAAAAAAACCCACACACCTCTTTGGATGTTTAAAATTTGGATTCAACTTTATATCCAAAGGTGATTTTAACAAAAATATTATTAGCCCAATATCTTGACCAATCAGAATTTATGATATTTAGAATTATTCTGTTTTTATATTTTGAATACAGACTTCTACAAATTGCCTAAATGCAGTGTGAAGCTAAAAGAACAGACTAGCAAAAAGAGTGCACCGAGCTGACTTTTTGACTTCACTTTTTTTATAGTCCAGGTATGATATAATCTTACATTTTAAGTGAAAATCAGGGCTTGGTTTCCAAAAATGATGTTTTCCTGGCATATTTTTTTCAAGATAAAAGCATAAGTTTCTGCAAAAATTAGACATAAACACTGTTTTAGCACAAATATTTGAATAAAAGGGGAGCCCTTCAAAGTATATATTTTCCTTGAAGTAGGCTCTGATGAAGTTAAAATGAGAAAGAAATTAGTCTACTTTGGAATAGTTTTGAAGATTTTGTATAATTTCCCATGCATTTTGACATTATTGTAAAACTTGTGTTACCTTTTGAATTTCTGAGCCTTAATAAAGGTATAAAAACTACATAACTCTTAATTTCACCAAGAGCAAGATTTGAAAGGTTCCTGCAGAGCAGGCCTACACAACATGTGACCTGCAAGAGCTTTTCAAAATAGTAAAGCCTTCATGCACTCCAAAATAAATTCAGTGCTTGATCACATGCAAAATATTTGGGTTAATGGGAACTTCCAAATGACGCTTCACTGTTCTGGCACTAAATAATTTCCTTTTAATCTACCAGTATGAAAGAGAAGACCTAAAACAAAGAAATTCTATACTTAGAGTTAATGTTTATTGACTTCCTGATATGTGCCAATTCAATCCAAACTACACATCATTGCTCTGTCTCTCCTTTTCCAACGCAACAAGGGGCCAATTCTACTTTAAGAATTATTGCCAAAATGCTGACCACGACCGAAGTCGCTAGATTAGTACAATTTTGGACATGGTGTCTGTTTTTAGCCCTGTATGCCTGATTAAAATTTAAGTAAATCCAAAAATGACAGAATTATGTCCAAATTGAGGCTCCACATGGATAGATATTTCGAAAACCATAGGTTTTAACAAACCATCCAGCAGAAAACTATAATTCAGGTTCATTAATCATATTTATATATCAATTTTAATTTTGTCTCAAAATGATAAGATGGAATAACAATATAAGCTAGTACAGGAGCACATTAGGATCAAAATAAGCAGAATTTTCCGGGAGAGTGCTTTCATTATTCTCATCATAGAAGTAGGAAATAATTTGTGCATTTAATTTCTATTTTAGTCTTTCAATTTATAAGAAATACTTTGTCAATTGGTTGGGGAAAAAAAAAGTGTGATTTGCGAAAAAAATTCTGATTATGACAGAACAAAATTGGCCTTTAATGAATGTTGAGTTGCATCTGGTTGCATGATTAGTGAAACAACTTAGCAGTAAGATCTATCAGAATACACCTTCTGCAGCCTTTACTTCAAGCCAGATTTCCACTGATGTATACAGTGGGATCCCAATCAGAATGAGCCTTCCGTTAGTTTTTCATCAAGAGAAAATTTCAAAAACAAAAAATGGGATGATATTGTTCAAACTTGAAAAGAAAGAAAAAAGGCTATATATTGAAAAATGACCAAAGAAAGTGAATAAATAAGTGAACTTTTTAAATTTTTAAATCATCACATCAAGAATTTTCAGACTGATATATACCGAGAAAGATTTTCATTATCAAAGTAGTGAGGTCTCTATTGAGAAGTATATTCCAACGGGGACTTCACTGCTAAGACAGTGAAAATCTGGCTTGAACAAAAGGCCGCAAAAAGCTATTCTGATAGGGACCCTACTGCTATGATAGTGGGATCCCGCCACTTTCGTGAAATTGAAAAGTTCATCTTTTTATTTACTTTCTTTGATATTTTAAACGTTTTTTTCTCTCAATTATCTGCCCCTTTTTATTTTACCCACTCTCTAAGGTAGTGAATGAAGTTGATGACTGTGTTTCCAAACGGTAAACTTTTCCTTTATCACTGGTGTTGATTCTGGGGGGGGGGGGAGGGTTCTTTATTTACCTTTATAAATGCTTACTTCTTGATTATAACTTCTTTTTTCACCAATCTTCTTATTTCTATATTACATTTCTAAGAAATTTTTGAAATGTGATTCATCATCACCCTTTTGGCATCTGTCATTGATTGTAGACCTTCCCCAAGATTTGCCAGACCCCAGTCAGTATTTTCTAAACTTGTCTAGATAGTCATTATTTTTTACCAACCACAATTTCTCTGGGGATCCACATTGTGAAAGGTGATGTCTAGTGGTCATTTGACATTCTTGCAACATGACTAGCCAATAGCCATTTGAGTTTTTGAATTGATACTATATCTCCGACATCTGTTTTTTCTTCAATATACTGTGCTGTTTTGTGATCCCATCATGTGATGTTCAGTGCGATCCTCTCCTGTGCAAGTTGCACGGTTCTCAATTCAAGAGCTAATCTTTTGGTTAGGCTTCATGTTTCAGACCCATATATGGCTATCAGATGGATGCATTAGTTGTATACCAGTCTTTTTAGGACTAATGAGGTTTTCTAGTTCTTGATGATTGAGCTGGCTCAACAAAAGCTTGCCAACCTAGAGTGAACCTTCACTTGGCTATAGGGTGGATGCATTGAATTTTTCTTTTTTTTTCCCCTTCTCTTTCCTGGATCATTTGAAATTATGTTGATAATATAACAATACTGAATAATCAAATATACTGATATGATGAAATAAATACATACCAGGGTATTTTGAAAAAAAAAAAAATTTTTCAATTTTTTTGTTGCTGTCGATTGGAAGCCATGTATGGAACCCTGCAAGCATCATAGTTATTTTTCCTTTCACATAATTATCTTCGTATTTATTCACCTCATACTCATCTTAGTTCAACGATTATTTCTTCAATTTCTGGTAGATTTTTAACAACAGAGTTGAAATTATTTAAATTCTTCTTAGTTAGCAATCATTGTGTCGGATGTACGGTAGGATTTATTGTCGATCAAAGTAAACCCAGATATCAAGTCCAATTCTATATCATAAACAATGGAAATCTTTTTAGACAGAAAATTTGCCACATTGAGCAAAAACAAGAAAAACTTATAAACAAATTTCTGAAAATTTTGATTGTGTTTTTAAAATAGATTATTGATCTATTATTGAAAATTCTGGTTGATACCAATCATGAAGACCTCCAGTAAGCTTAAGCTAAGTATGTATAAATTTAACTCAGGCATACTGAATCTATTTGTCAATATAAGAATGACTAAGTAACATATAATTTCTACTTTAAAAAAAAATGTAATTCAGTCTTGAAATTTACTATTGCAGTCCACGGCTTATTTCCAGCAATCGATATGGCCCTTGCAGTTTTGGAGTAGTTCAAGCCTGCTTTAGAGCTTTCTTCAAAGAATACAAAGTCAATTTTCATGTTTTGATATGTCTAGCTTCAACAAATTATCAAAACAGGTTTTTACCTGGAAAGGATATGTCTACAAAAAGTTGTCCTTCAGAATATGAAAAGTCCTCCTACAGAAATTTTTATATTCACAATAATGTATGGGCTGGGAGAGGTCCCCATGTGCCTAAGATTGGCCCGTCATTTCTCATTATATTCATGAACAAGACCATGTGGCATAACATAAAATGAGGATAGACTTTTGGTTAATCATCAGTAATACCAGTAATGATGTTATAAGCCATGCTCTCCACAATTATTTCAAATCCTGAACAAAATTTTCTGTAGAAGAGAGTGCTGCACCTTTTTGGCTCAAGCCACATGGAAACACTAAAAATGTATTCATATATTTGACAGACACAATTGAAATACTGCCATAAATCCTTGTGCCTGAATATGGGTAAAATGTTTGGGTTTCTTTCCATATTTGCTCCTGTCTGTCTACATGATAGCTCCAAAATTTCTCAATGAATTTTATGGACAGCAAACCATGGGATAGGGAAGAAGTGATAAAATTTTGTTGTGGGACCTGGACTGTTTATGATTGACATTTCAGTAATCTTTCATTTGTCCACACAGTATCTCTAGGAGTTCTTAATGAATTTTGTGAAAAGTTGGACCATGAGATAAAAAAGAAATGATTAAATTTTGGATTGGATCCAGGAATTTGTTTTTGATTGAGAAATATTCTGGAGTTTCTTTCATGCATTTCTGTATACACTTCTGTTTGTCTCCACGATATCTCCAAAAGTTCTCAAATTTTCCTGAAATATTGTTGAAGGGTGAGAAAATGTGATTAGATTTAGGGACAGATCCAAGAATTAGTTTCCAATTGAGAGGTATTTTTTCTTTTCTTTTCACACATTACTGTTTTCGCTCCTGTCTGCCAATGTGGTAGACGAAAAAAAAAATTCCCCTAGGGAGGTCAAAAAAGGACCTTTCAGATTCTGATGGAGGATAACTGTTCTTATGTTACCAAATTTATTTTGTAGACATTTTTTTCTTGGATATCCACTCCTTTCTTTCACTATTTAGACAAGACTAAAAAGGATTTTGGTTTTTTTTACATATGTATTCAGCATGGAAACAACTTTCTAAAACGGGGTCAACCATCTCTTGTTCATTTCTAAAAGTTGAGTTATTGCACATTGAATTCCTTTCAGTGAATCTCCAAGTGATACAACCAAAAAGAACTCACAGGTAAGTTTGGATGAGCTCTTAAAAAAGAACAGGCCAAGTTCAAAATCTGCAATATCGTTTACACAATTCTTGATATTCATTCCTGACATTATTGAATAAGTTCTTGTCACAACATACTATTTCATGAAAAATACGTTTCTATGGATGCTTCCAACATTATTCAATTTTGGTCTAGAAAGTGAACTTATAGACCTTGCAATGTTCACTGCAGATAAGAACATGGAGCCAATAAATCGAGAATCCATGAAACAAAGAATCACTAGATACAAAAATCTCCATCAGTAATTTGCGCTAAATTATAATTTGATAGCATGCACCTGTAATGAATCATGGGGTTATTTATGTGTGGATGAGCACTGAGGAGCAATAAGCCTTGGGTAATTTATTTAGGTTATTGATAATTCAAATATTCTAATTTTGTGGTGAATTATTATTTATTGTAGATATCATTGCTAAAATTCAAAGTACCATGTATTTGAATTCAAATAAATGTATTCCATATATGGTCTTCTTCAAAAGATCAAAAATCGTTTATTACTGTAGTTCAATAATAGAAGTCCAAAAAACTTAATGCAAAAATAATAATAATACCTTTATAACATAGAAGTTATCCTTGAGTTTTCAAAGTTTTGAAACCACTGCATTAGACCTATAATGATCTCGTTAGTTTTTATAAAAGATATTTTTCATGTTTTACGAGAGGGGGAGGTTCTGTGTACAAGTAACTGTCGTGGTAAACTCAACTTCTACATCCGTCATAATGAATGACTCTTCGAAGCATTTGTTTATTTTCATTTAAATTGTCAATTACTCTTTGTAAATTTCCACAGGTTTCAAGAGATGCAATGTGTAGCAGCCACCAGAAGTTACTTGCGAAAAATTGTTTTCTATCTGTTAAAAAAAAAAAAAAAAAGTAGCTTATCCTCACTGAGCCTCTGAAATTTGGAATGGGAAATTATATATATATATATATATATATATATATATATATATATAACAAAACATTTTCCTGCAAGAGTTAACTAGCTCCCATCCTGGTTTAATCTTGTCATGGCCAGCACCCAACGTTTTCACTTCACCTTTTTCTCCTTATCTGGAAAGAGGTGGGAAGACAATCTTTCCTTTCCCAACTTATTGAGCAACCAACAACTACACAACGTTCAGGCATACCTCATCAAATTACATCAATTTGTGACCAATTTCTCTTCACATATCTTCTAGCACAATGGTCACACCATCTTACAATGGCCACGAGGGTTTGTTTTCACCCAATACCTGCTGCTACGGGCCGTTGCTAAGCTTTATGAATCGGTCTAGCCGTCTGAATTTTTTTTAGATGGAAAATATAATCACATCATTTTTTTTTTCTGGCTCTTAAGAGAGTCCGTCTCGCCGATCGTGTAGAAACGTTCAACGAGGGCGGGTTGCAAAAAAGTCTTCAGTGGGACCCTCACGCGTGCATGTGTGGATAACAGCAGGAAAAAAATGTCCAGTTCCCTCAATACTTTCCTTTTGGGACGCCAGGTATTGACACTGATCCTACATGAGGTGTAATGGGGTGGTGCAGCATGGAGAAGGGAGCCTCCCCTCCAACGAGACTAAAAGCTTCTCTTGTTCGAAAACAATCTGTAGAATTTAAGTTTACACGAAGCCGGTCGGCGGTATCCAATATTCCTTGGAGCAAAAAAAGTAAATATTGAGCAAATCACCTGATGCCTTGGTATTTCAATGTTTGGTTTAAGCAAGGGAGAAAAGTTTTTTTTAAAATCAACAAGATTGGATGATTAGCAACTTGAGAAAAAAACTTTTGAATAATTGCCTTATGAAAAATTAATCTGCAATGTTCATTGCAGCTAATAACATGTTAAATAAACTAACGTCTAATATTTGTTTCTGGTTCTTCTCCTTTCATAAATGCTAATATCAAGTGGGCGAATAAGGGTGGAAAAAATAACACGTTTTTTCAAACGAAAATGGGAAATAAATCTTTTCAAATAAATAAATCAACGACAATGAAACTTACATCACCAAGCAAGTATTCATTTAATGAGGAAATCCTTTTTATCAAGTCAGTATAAAACAATAATCATTTTCCTCAAGACATTTGGAGAAGCGTCTCCGTATCATTTTTGCTTTTAATACGTTTTATTTGGCATTACTACAAAAGAACTTTAAATTCAATAGCTTTACTACTAAATAAAATATCTGCACTTTTCACTATTAATAATTTAAAACCAAAACGGCATTTTTATCAGAAAGAAAATCACTTGTTCAGATAAGGAACACAATTGAATTACTGCAAATGTGCCCAATAAGTTCTATTAAAACTTATTTACTTTGTCCTAGTAATTAAAAAAGCTACAAAAATAGCAATAATTGAATGGAATAACGTCTTCAATTTGGTAATGAAATAATTTCCATCCATTTCTGATAATGAAATAAAATGCACGATGAAAAATAGTATACCAACCGGTGGAAGTTTCACAAAGAAAGAATAGACTAATTTCAGTGACATTTTAAACCCTAAAAATCATTAAAAACAAAAAAGAAGATAAAAGAGAGGCTAACCAACTATTGCTACTTGGCACTTGGATGAAATCTTTAATCCACAAGACGATAATCGGCAGCAAAATGAAATTAATAAAGGTTTTCTAATTTATTACACAACTGAATACAATAATAAGATGCAACGAGTTGGCTCATAAGATAAGTATCAACGAATTTTTATTTTCCCGGACTCAATTGAGTACAGGACCTTAAAAACAAAAATAAAAGTTTTTATGAGAAATCACACCTACTTATAGATAAAATTTAAGTAATTTACCAAGTGAGACTCGGACATAAAGTTCAACACTAATAGAACAAAACAATTATGATTTTGACCATCAAAACGATTCAAAACCAAAAAAGCAAAACAAATCATAAACTATTAAAACTACTGTCACTAATTTTCCAATTACGTTTCAGTCACAAGATAACCGGCAGCAAAATGGAAATTTGTAAATGTTTTCTAAATTTATTACACAACAATCACAAGATGCAACGAGTAGGTTCATAAGACAAGTAAAGAATTCATCAACTATTTCTAATTTTCCAAGACTCAACTACAGACAGGTCCTAATAAATGAGTTAAAGTAGATTTTCGGTGTTCAAATCATTTTAATGTAGATCGAAGAAGATGAACCGATGAAATTAAAATTATTGAAATATTGTACAAAAAGACATTAACGATACAAAGAACGGAACAAGAAATCAATTATTTTGCATTTCATACGACAGGAGAGATATTGCCTTAGTTGGTTTCCTTTCTTCTTGTTTATCCCAGTGCGATCACTCCCAAATAAATCAAGTTGGAAAGTAAAACAAACATTATATCTTGACTTAGAAGTTAAAAAAAGATTTCCAGTTCAGTAATAGATTGAAAGGAACAAAACTTCTTACTTGAAAATGAATCAACTTCTCGGTCTGCTCAGGGGATAAGTCCACATCGTCGTCCGCCATGTTTGCAGGCTAGATACATGCAACTTCCGGCAGTGGCAACTAGCGCCACCAAGTAACAGGCCCGCTCATTAAACAAATACATACCAACAAAGGGAATAAATGCAACACGTGTTTATCAGTTTTTAGTTCGGAAGTCGGTAATCTGTGGCGGATTGTCTAATTAAACAAGGTATGTTTGCTATACCCTGAATAATGACACCTTTAAATTATTCTTCCCGAAATATTAAACTTTGTTTTGTTTTTTTTGTTCAGCTCTAAATTGGATTTTTTAATTACCGGATATACTTCAGCGTATTATGAGTCGACACCTAAAGCACCCGGAGAAAAAAAACACATAATGGGGTTGTCCAACGTGCCGAGTACAGAACTAGCGACTATGACTAAAACCATGAAATTCAGACTGAAATATCATCTCATCCTTACTGTAGATCGCCTAACGATTGCAGTATTTTATAGGATCGTGATTCGAATGTACGTTGTTTGCATTGTGTCAGAGAAGGCCAGAAATATGAAAGTCATTTTAAACTAAATTTAATTTGAAAACCGTCAAAAATAGACATTTTTTTTTCATGTAAGAAAAAAATTCCATCTTCCACACATTAAGGACGGGGAGAGACGATTGGCGATGCCTCTGTTACTGACAGTCACTGGTCTTGAGCGTCCCTGTCATACCCTCGATTCAACGTCTGCGAGTTTGTCCATTTGCACGGACGCCTGAACTTATGAGATGTTGGCTTTTAACGCTGCTAGGTTAGTTGCCATTCTTATGAGGTGTCGCAACCATTTTATTCTCAGATGCTGAATGAATTTGTTTAGACTGACCCACAGACTTAAAAGTATGCAACGTGCACTTGAAAGATCACAAGACAAGATCAGTATATCAAGAGAGAAAACGGATCAGTTCTTCATTATTTGCCATGCACGTGGGGTCTGTTATTTAAATGAACACTTGTTTGGGGAAAGAATTAGTTTATCAGGAGTGAACGGATTTTCACTTTAGTCCTTGTGTGTTTTCTCAGACCAACTGATATCTGGATTTGACTGAAAATGTATCTCTCATTGTTTTGTATCCTGGGTTTGATTTTTATATCTTACTTTCTGCTGAGCAACTTAACTGACAGTGAATTTGTTTAAAATAACGGACTTTTTATTGTTTTTTGTTGTTTTTTTTTGTTTGTTTTTGTTTTGTTTTTAATTTAAAGACTGAAGATTACTTGAGTCTGCTACATTTTCTCCTCATCGAGAGGTCAAAATAAACGGCGAATATCAGATTTGCGGACGACACGACATCGCCCTTTTTGCAGAGATCCTACACGACCTCTAACTGATGATAGATAAACTAAACGAAGAAAGCATAAAAGTCGGCCTACACATGAACTTCAGTAAAACAAAGGTCATGTGTAATGATCACATCGGGAATAAGAACAAAATGATCAAAATCGAAGACGCAGCACTGGAGAAAGTTGACCACTACATCTACCTAGGACAACGAATCTCCATGAAGTCCTTGAAAGAAGAAGAATCAAGCCAAGAATCTCTTTTGGAGGGTAAGCTCAACCTTCGAAAATAAGAAGATTCCCATTAGTCCTAAAAAGAAGGGTATATAGCCAATGCATCCTCCCGATAGTCACCTATGGAGTTGAAACACGGAACCTAACCTAGAGACTGATCTTCAAATTGAGAACCATGCAACGGGCACATATAATAGTCATGCATAGCCTCACTTGGCAGCACAGTATATCAGGGAGAAAACAAAAGTCTGAGATATCGTAGAAATCATTACGAAACTCAAGCGGCAATGGGCTTGCATTAATGGCAGACAACCGATGGACATCACGACTCACAACATGGATCCCCTGAGATCACATGCGAAACCGAGATGGTAAGAATACAAGATGGAGAGACGAACAAGACGAATTCAGATAGTATTAGCTTCGCGACGCCCACGATAGAGAGGTTTGACGAATCCTGGAGAAAGTTCATGTCCAACGACGGACGATAAGAGTCTGATGATGATGATGATGATGATGATGATAATTCAAGAGTTCGAGAGGAACTGCTCTCTGTGAAACAGAGCTAACACTGAAAAAATGTACACCTATGAATGGAAGAAAGGAGGACTGCTCAAAGAAATTAATTTGCCACAGATCACTGGAGTTTTAGTACTCTCCGTAATAAAGTGATTTCCAACCTTGAAACCAAGTTAAAGATGTCCTGATTGTATTTTGCAAGTTGATAGCTTCTGATGAGGACATCCGTAATATCCATGAAGTTGTCAGTCCAGACACAGTTTTGGCAGAACTGGCTGATCAATATCAAATAATAAGACAAAAATATCAGGGCACTGACTGAAAGTCATGCAAACAAGTCTTACAAATCATATATGGACAGGAGGAATTGATTACCCAAGCCAGAGGATTTCAAACTGGACAGCGGACCAAATGGGGTCTACAAAGGGTATAGTAGGGGTCTGCGAGAACGCCCTGTAAATATTCGTTCATATGGCATAGTTCGATCCCGTATCGATGTTACCAGCATGCCCTAATGTCCCTTTATTTTCCAAACAAATTATAACTTTTTACATTCAAAGAAATAAACATCATAGCCTCGCTACTGGCGCTTTAACTCCTCCCTGTCGGTAGGTAAACTCAAAATTTGACATGCGCGTGTATTTGTACATGGCTTGTGATGTGAGCGTAACTGAATATGTGTGTGTGATAGTGACATCTATGTATCTGTATGCGTAAAAGTCTGTTATCTGTGAGCCTGTGGTCTGTATGTTTGTGTATTTATTTTGCATTGCCATCGTCAATGAATTCTAATAATCCAGTCAAGTTAATTGATTTGTAAGGTCAAGAATTAGATTTAAATTTTTTTTTTATTTCTTGGGGAAATGGGTCTTTTTATGATTCAAAAAGAGTGACAGAAATAACCAACAGAAAACGGATTTTTTTTTACCTTCGCGTTACCCCACCAAAAAAAAACCTGAAATTACACAGCCAAAGAGTTGAAAAAAGACGAATTTCCATATTGTAGCTCTTCGCAGGATTAAGAAAACTGATATAGGTATTTTCATGGTTCTATTTTATATTGTGGATTAGTGCGAAGATGCTGGAGGCAAAGGATTCCTTTCCTCCTCGTAGTTAGATGTTGGCAGGGTGACGTCACTGGAGATGTGGAAGAAGAAAAGGGATGTACGAAGAGAATGTGCGCCAAGTATGAACTTAGACGCAGAGATGAAACAAAGTAAAAATAACACTTACAAGGATTTGGATGGACAAACAAGACTACATATCATCATCATCATCATCAGTCTTTTAACGTCCGTCGTTGGGCATAGACCTTCCCCGGGATTCGCTACAATTCTCTATCATGAGCGTCGCGGAGCCAGTATTTCTTGAATTTGTCTCGTTCATCTCTCCATCTTGTGTTCTGTCGGCTTCTGTTTCTCATGTGAGCTCTTTATTTGTGTTTATGTGCATCTTACATCTTACCATTCTATGGTCGCCCTACATTTACTTGGTTTAGGATTTGGATGTCTTTGATGGTGTGGCTTTTGTCCGTTTGAATGTAGTCTATATCGTTTTTGGTTTCATGGTTGGGGCTCTCCCAAGTTCATTTTCTATTGGGTTTCTTTTTGAAGAATGTATTCATGGTTCTGAAGTTGTTTGCGGTTGCAAAATTTACAAGATCTTCAATTCTCTCGTTCCGTCTTTTGTATCCGAATTCTCCCACGCAGTGTTCGTTTCCTTGTCCTACTTGTGCGTTGAAATCTCCCATGATGACATTGAAATATCTTCTGGTATCTTGTAGTAGGGAGTTCAAGCCATCATAGAAGTTGTTTATTTCTTCTCTGGTTGATTGTAGAGTGGGAACTTAGACTTGGATTACATTTAGCTTGTACCTCTTCGAGAGTTGTATGGTGACACTAGCTATGCAGTCTGATATAGCTTTAAATCCTAGCACGTTGTCTTTGAGTCTACTCCACTTTGTTTCACCTTCTCTCTTCCGTAATTGTAGAGAAGATGTTCGCTTTTCAATTCTATTAGTTCTCCTGGTTTTTTCATCGCGCTAATACCTATGATGTCCCATTTGATGTTTTTGATTTCGTTTTCTAGATGGGTTACGTGAGAGTCTGTTGAGACTGTCCTGACGTTGTAGGTGCTGATGTATAACAATGTTCTCTTGTTTTCGGGTTTTGTTTGGGTTTAAGGATTCTGTTTGGGTTTTGTTTGGGTTTAAGGATTCTGTGCGTCTATAACAGGGTAAAGCTCTGTGCTGTGGAATATTTAATACAAGGACATAAATGACAAATGACGAATGAAGTACATATAAGGATAACATGCATCTGATCGATCGCGTAAAGAGATGAGAAGAGATAGCGAAAAGTGAGAGTTTTCTTGTCGGTGATAGTACTGGCGTCGGAGTCGAAGAAGAGTTGTTTGAACAGCTTGTGAATCCATATGACTTGGATTGTATCGAGAAATACATGGAAACCGGGTTCAGTGTGTGAGCGAAACTGCCAAGTTGTATGCGTGAACTTTGGGGCTATTCTTTGACGCTGATAGACACTCGACGGACAGACTATGAAAGACAGAGAACACGGAGTTCTATCCATGCGTGTTTCCCGAAAAAAAGAAATTTAGGAAAGATTATCGTGACTATCGGATAGTAAAAAGCATTGCCATTTCCTTCAGGAGAGTGAGAGGTGTACACGCATTTGAAGCACGTGGTGAGGACATGGTGGCGTAGTTGTGTCGCTGTACGTTTGTGAGATGCCTCGACGTCGGTGAAGTGAAAAGAGCAAAGTTAGTACAGAGGTAGGTCCAGGTGGAATAATGCTTAAGATCGGATCGGTCAGGAGGTTAGCAAAATGATAACGATCTTAGGGAGAAGGAGAGAGAGAGAGAGAGAGTGGCTGGCAACAAGTACTTGGACCGAAAGCGTAACCAGCCAGGAGTGCTAATATTTATTTTCAAAAAAATTAGAAAAATAAGACACAAGGTCATAATACAGGCATAGGGATTTTGGTTTCGTCTTCTCTTTCCTATCTTTATCTTAGCTTGTCTCATTTGCTGACCCAATGTCACTTTGATGTTTGATTCACCAAAACAACGCATTTTTTCTGATTACTTCCATACTACGTTCACCACAATACCGGACTTTCTCGATGATAATTCTATCATCCCATATTAACAATTTTTTTTGGGGGGGAGGGTTAAAAACATGATAGGTATTTACAAAATTTTAAAAAAAACGATGTTCGATGTATAATTTACAAAAGCCTAATATGGCAGAACAGCAAGTTAACAGGGCGAAAAAAATTTTGAAAATTCCCTAACCCTTTGAAGAACCCTACCTTCTGTCATCTATGAGGGAGGGAAGGGTACACAAAACGAAAAAAAAGGGGGCTAATGCTCATTTTCTCCCTAGCTAATGAACAGTTCGCAACTCAAAAAGGGACAAATCTATCCTTCCCTAATCTAGGCGGATAAGCCTTTACTTTGCACCGGAATGGTTCCAGCGCAAGAATGCACAGCATCGACGAAAGTGGACAGCCTTAATGAACTAATCTAAACAACTGATAGTGCTTCGACATAACTCCATTCTCCTCCACCACTGAGCTTAGGGGGCATACAAGAGGTGAATCCAGGAGCGAAAATCCTGGCCGAAGCTAGCCGTAGATAAGATGGCCTCGAGAAAGCAGTGGCCAATCCTATCGAAGGCTTTGGACTGATCTAATTTGATCAGCACGGCTCCTTTGTCGGCTTCCTCAATGATCGTACGCACAGTGTGCAGTTAATCTTGAAT
This sequence comes from Thysanoteuthis rhombus, assembly GCA_963457665.1. Taxonomy (NCBI): domain Eukaryota; kingdom Metazoa; phylum Mollusca; class Cephalopoda; order Oegopsida; family Thysanoteuthidae; genus Thysanoteuthis; species Thysanoteuthis major. The sequence goes on along the minus strand of OY735210.1, from coordinate 60,323,584 downwards.
AGTCTTCCTCTTCACAGAACGAGACTATTCAGGGCCAATAAGACTATCCAGCACAGTCTGGAGGTGGTTAGACAAGATCTTGGCCAGAATCTTCAACTCTGTATTTGGCAGAGTTATGGGTCTGTAGTTATCTATCCGGTCCCTTATATCTTTGCGTAGCAATTTCACCAGCCCTCTAGTAAAGCAACGGGGAATATTCCCCTGCTTCAACCAGTGGTTAAAGATCGATGCCAGCAAATGAACAAAAATGGGCGACAGCCTCAAATACACTTCGTTGGTCAGGGCATCAATTCCCGAAGACTTCTCCGTCTCCTCACTTTAACGCTTCCCGGACCTAATCCTCTGTTATAGGCCCCTCGCACCCAGCTGATTCAGTCGCCTCAAAGCGAGGGAAGTCGGCTAAATAGGTGTCGAACTGAGCTGAGCTCAGACCAGACTCCCCGGTGAAAAGCTCCTGGAAGTTTGCTCGAAATATTTTACAGATACTTTCGTCTGTCACAAGTCCTCCGTCCGGTGACGTGACACTGGCGATATGCCGGCTTGACACAATCTGAATTTCTTCTGCTTGCAGTTCAGCGGCCATGTTTGCTGCCTTGGGAGATGTTCATTTCGGAATTTATCGATAAGGTCTAGCCTGTCGACCAATTCTCGAAATGGTATCACGTCCGCGTTGTTGTCCCTCTATTTACCCCTCTGTCTATATTGGGATCAAGGACGGCATTCCAATCACCCGCTAAAACTACCCGCCTTGACGAAACTATGAACGGATCGATCCGCCGGCGGAAGTTCACTCGTTCACTCCGGCTGTTGGGCGCATAAACCCCAATCAGACGGAAGGCGTCCCCTCTTATGGTAACATCGACGATACACAATCTACCCGCCGGGTCGGCATACACAAGGGAACATGTCGCGTTTAAGGCATGGCTTATTAACCAAGAGACACCCCTTGAATGAATATCAAAGTATGCTGAGAAGAGATGGAAATCCTTCGACAGCACACTCTCATTATCACTCGGAATAAAGTGGGTCTCCTGAATACAACATATACTCACTTCGAGGTGCCGAAAAGTGCGACAGAGTATAGCTCTTTTCGAGTCATTCCTTAGCCCCCGGTCATTCAAACTTGCTAAATAGAGTGCCATTATCGGTTCACAGGCGTTGGAGACCGGATGCAAACGTTGAGTGATAGCACACCGACAGCGGGTCCTATAGCCTCTGTGCCCATCTCTGTTTTGATGGCACCGTTATAGGACACACTACCAACGTGTCTGGGGAATGTTATTTTGGCTGCCCTATCGAGGGAGGGGTGCATGTATACTAGGAACCTCCCCAAACTAAAGTTTTTAAGTCTGTGTAGTTCCAGGTGATGCCAGACAGTCAGCGGGATGGACATGCTAAAGGCACTGTTAGCCTCCCTCAGCATGTCCCACACCTGTTATGCACTGTAACCGACCCGTACCACGGTCAGCAGCTTTTTAACCCAAGGGAAAAATGGATGAGTCCTCTACGTCTCGCCTACCTGGCTCGACGTAACAGAAGTTGAGGAGGACCCTAAATTCCCTAAAGGCTTGCTGCAGAACCTTTGCTTTTTCAACAGTTTCCAGGTCCACACGACAGATGTGTACCCCTCTCTTACGTTTTTTTTCTTTTTTTTTTTTTTTTGTTTGAATCGGTTGATCCTCGACGTTGCCCCCTGATGGACTTCTCGGCCTCTCTCCGGCTGAGGTATTGTTTGAGTCAGGGGCGACCGCGACGGTGACAAGGGTGGCAGTGGTGGTACCAGTGGTGGTACCAGTGGTGGTAGTGAAGTTGGAGGAGGAAGAAGTGTCAGCTGTTTGGGGGGTGGGACATTTTTTTTTAAACTGTCAATGTCTGTGTTTTGGGGGAAGATAATTTCGGGGGAGGTTGTGTATGGTTTTCAGAGAGTGAGGAGTGGTTGGAGGGGTAACCTTCTCCGCTGGCTGTCTGAACTTGAGTATATTCAGATGTGCCGTCGCCTTTTCTTTTTTTCCTATCCCAGACTGGCATACACAACAGCTCTAGCCCTGTCCCCGTACGACTGCAGGGTCTGTCGGTGCAACTAAGTTTAGGAGCACGTGGAGACTGAGACCCCGCTATTTGGGCCTTCCTCCCACCTTTTCCCACTACCAGCCACTCTCCACCCGACCCCTCTTTCAGTGTCACCATCTCAGATGGCTGAGGTGAGACTCAAAAGTTTTCCAGCAGTCGGTCGGATTTTTCTGGTCTCAGTTGCCGGCAAATCTACGGGAGATTCCTTTTCGACGGTCTTGGTAGGTGGGAGAATCTTACATTTGGGCGACCGGCTTCTTTTTAGAGACAGCAGCGAGGTGACCACTCTCGCTGCATATGGAGCAAACTAGCCTCCTACTTTTCACAATAAGAGGCAGTTTCTACGGCCGCCCACGTACAAATAGTTAGGAATGGCTAGGAAAGCTTTTCTGTCGATCATTAGATCGAAACGCCATTCCCCATATTTCAGGAGAAATATCCCGATATGTTCCCCGGGGACACAGAAAGAGACCTCATGAACTACTATCCTGGTCTTTCTGCGGCCCAGAAACTCCACGCAAAGGAGGGAATCCCACGTCTGGAGTTCCTTCTGCATCAGAGCCACGCAGTGTTCTTCTTGCTTTTTGACTTTTCGCCTGTTTTTTTCCCTATATTTGGGTAAGGTGATGTTTTCCTCTGTCTTCCCCCTTATTGGAAGAAGCAAACAAAGCCTTTCTGGCCTTATGGGCCATAAAGGAAAGACAAAAAAATACAAAATCATGACAAAAAAGTAAATATCTGGGTAGACGAGAAATTAAGGGCCGATATCCAGTCTGGGGTCTTATCTTTGAAACTTGTTGCTGCAGTCAGTCGTTCGTCCAAAACACGTCGTCACCTGAAACACTTCTGCAAATGGACAGTTTCAGGGTGACGACACTTTTCACCTGGAACCGGAAGTTGTCTACTCTTCCCTGAAATAAGTTCAAAAACTTTCGCCGGCTAGGAATGCTGGCGCTAATGAGCATCGGACCATGTGCGTCCAGGGCTTTTATAGGGGTCGTCGTAGGAAGTGACGTTTTCGATATCTACCTAAAAGAGAGGTTTCGAATTTAATTCTTAACTAAAAGTATAGGGGTGCTATAGTACTCGCCCTAGCAGTTTGGAGGGCTGCGAAGAGGAGTTAGAACCAGAAAAAGTAAGAAATAGACAGGTGAAAGAAACTAGATAGATATCTAAGGAGGTTTCAACAACGTGATAGAACAAAATCATGAACGAAAATTTCGCAAAAATTAATCACTAAAAGTTACAATGTGCCAGCGAAGGTTTGGCTGTTGTGTCAAATAGAATCACAAAACAAAATGTTCATTTAGTCTTCGAAATCAAACAAAATGTCTCTGTTTTAAGATGAATGCTGTGTGAAAGATTATGTGTATGCTAAAAATTGTTCGAAAAAGTACTTGTATGTGTATGAAAAGTTTGCGTGAGTAAAACTGTTAAAGTTATTCCAAAAAAAGATAATAAGTAAATATTACTGTGTGAATTTTGACAGCAAACGGAGTAGTATTGTATACATGAATGAGAAGTTTGGTCAAGCAGACGTGTGTCGGTGTTTGGTTAATTGGTATTAGCGTTCATTCAAGCGTGTGTGTGCGAATATGCGCATACAAGAAATATGTGGTTGATTAGATCATTAGAGCTAAATTCTGAGAAATGTGTCTGTGGTTTCTTGTCGTTGATAGTACTGGCGTCGGAGTTGAAGTGGAGTTGTTTGAACAGCTTGTGAATTCGTATGACTTCGTATGACGTGAAAACCGGGTTCACTGTGCGAGCGAAACTGCCAAGTTGTATGCGTGAACTTTGGGGCTATTCTCTGACGCTGATAGACACTGAGAAGTGTATATGCGTGTGGTGAGGATACGGTGACGTAGCTGAGTCGCTGTGCGTATGTGAGATGCCTCGACATTGGTGAAGTGAAATGGGCAGAGATAGGTCAAGGTGGAAAAATGGTTAAGATCGGATCGGCCGGGAGGTCGGCGAAATGATAACGATCTTAGGGAGAAGGAAAGAGAGAGAAAGAGTGGCCGGCAACAAGTGCCGGGGCTAAAAGCGTAACTAGCTATGGGGTGCTAGCGCTAGTGAGCATTGGACCATGTGCGTTCGGGGCTTTTATAGGGGTCGTCAGAAAAACTGACCTTTCCGACATCTAGCTAAAAGAAACGTTTCGTATTTAATTCTTAACTAGAAGTGTTGGGGGTTCTACACTGATATGTAAATAAAGCATTTTCAGTATATTCCAATCTCTATAATGGCAACATAAGTTTATATAATATTATGATGAATAATTAATCAGTGTGTATATTATATTTTTGTCTGTTTGGTGCATTTAGAAATAATGTAGAGGCTCCTTGTAATATGATTTATCTTAAAATAATTATTGTTCGTTCCAAATGAATTAATCACAGAACTGACTCATAGCCCGGAGACTATTAAAAATAAGTGCATGAATCTTTCACGATTTTATAATATATGCTTCAAAAATTTATTAAAAACAAACATGGAAAAGAAAGAAAACTGTTTTTTTTTCCGACGAAAGAGTTTGTTCATGCACCTTTTTATTCACACAAATTGTATGTATATTCGTTTTTCATTTAACAAGTTCGTCAAAATCCTGGAGTTTTTGGTTTTTTTTCAAACAATTTTTTTTCTCATTGCATAGTGGGCCATTTATTGTTTTAGTGTCTTACACTTTTAGGTAATATATACTTTTGTTCAACATCGAGTGGGTGCAAGTGTTGGAATAGTGTGTCTGGTAATTTGATTTTATTTTATTGTGTAAAATATCTTTTTAAAATGCTGAGGTTCGCAAACTATGCCTAGAACAAAATAGGGGTCTTTGATTTCAAAAGTTCAGGAACTACTGGCCCAGGCGACAAGTGCAATCATTGGCGATGAAAGCATGAGATTTGCCGCAAATATTCTTTGATAGGTATTAATTATTTTCAGATATACGACCAATCTAAAACTGTCCATACATAGCCATGGTTGCTAAGGAATTAATTTTCCTTTGCAAATGCGTATTAAGCTTAAAAATCAGTTTTTTTTTCAGCTCCTTACTGGCTAAAAACATTGTTTGTTCAAAGGTAAATATGTACATTTTTTATACAAAAGCACAGTGGATGTGTTTACTAGGCAATGTTTATACCATACCGTCTATTTGAGTTTTATTCAGGTATATATATATATATATATATATATATATATATATATATATATATATATATATATATATATATATATATTGCCTCTTCAGTGCATAGATAATAAAATTCTATTCCAGAATATTGCAACTTTGTTCAATGATAAGGAGCATGGTTTCCCCAAATCCATTGTCTGGTGATAGGTTACAGATTTGATTAGTGCGCACACCAGTGTTAAACCAACATATCTAGTAAGTGGTGATGTTAATATTCCAGTAAGCATTGGAAAACTGACATCACAATGCAACATCCCAAGTGAGTTGACAAAAAATATGACTGGTTTAGTGGCATTCAGAAATCCAATACAGGTGCATTTTTTCTGAGTCTAATATGTCTTGGGCTGCTTGCCATGCTAGAGCCACAGATAATTCCTTCTACAAATGCAATGTTACCATTGTTCCCTGATGAGGCATGTTCTCTAGCAATGTTGTTTCATTGTTTTGAGGTGGCTCAAGCTTTTGTGCAACATCTGAATCCTGGTTAAAATCCCAGTCATATGGCGGCCATGTGCATTATCTACTATGTTTGAGGAAGGTGATGGGAGCCCCCGTAACTAAGTGGAAAGAACGAAGTTTCGATACTTATCGCTAGCTTACCTCCTTGTTGAGAGATGATAGTGAACATCCAGGTTCTTTTGAGGAATACCCATAGCTACATCAAGTTAGGGCTTAGCTTATGAGAGGACATTCTTCTATCTGATTTTACTCCTTTTTGTTATAACCTAGTCTCATCCTGGAGTCTAAAATATGGGATTGCATTGATTTGATATACAGATTAATGCGTTTCCGTTATAAAAAAAAAGCAGACAACACAGCAAGGAAAAGACAGAAGCGACTCTTGGAGGAAAGCGAAACTTTTATTGATTCAAGAAGTAGGAGAGATAATTGTGTTCATGCGTGAATACTTTCATTGAAAGATTAAAGTCTTTGTGTTTGTACGTGGAATAGATTTCAAATGCGGTACTTATATAGTGAACGAGGCTTTGTCTTCCGTCTGGGGTCATCATCAACCATGGACGAGAGATCTATGCTACTGCGTCAGTTCACCACGAGGATTTGGTGTGCGTGCGTGTATGTGTGTGAAAGAGAGTGTGTGTAAGTGAGAGAGAGAGAGAGAGAGAGAGATTTAAATTCTGTGGTTGTCACATGACTGCATTTGGATTGCCCAATCGACTGCACCTAATATGGGTATTTTTTATTCACCCTAGACTACTCAATACGCAGAGGTGAATAATTGTATTTCATTTGTTTGTTTCAATTAATTATTTTTTTGATAATTTAGATCACTACAAGTGGAGACCAGACCCCTTTTGCGTGTATCAAACAGTTACAATGTTGTATGAACACACTATATGATGAAGGTAAATGTGTTCTATTGCTCGGAGGCCTTCACACTGAGCTAACCTCTTGTAAACTGCCAGGTCATTGGTTGGCTGAGTAGAAGCCCTCCATGAGGCACAGCTCACCACTGCAGGAGTAATTCAATCATTTTTATAGTATACCACATTACCCACACAAGACATGCACATCAAGTTATTGCTTATTCTCAATACATTCTGCTAAAGAAAGTACACCAGGAACACGTAACAAATGATTCAGAGGAGTATCCTCCACTTAACTTTGAGAGCAAGTGCATGTAAAAGAAAGCACAGTGTCCCCAATTTCTTTATCGGTTCACATGTTTGAAATTGAACTTTTTGCTTTTGTATTACTTTGCCCTTTACACTCAGACAATTTTGACATGTATTGTATCCGCATACAATGACCAAACTGCTCTCTTTAGTCTCAACCATACTAATCATGTTAGCTTGATGCCTGTTCATATCAGAGATATGTGTAGCCTTGATATGACTCATCCTGATGCTGCCAGAGAGTTTAGAAATGGAAAGTTCATCATGACCAAATCCAAAAGGTCATTTACCATGGCTCAAAATGGCTCAATGAAAGATCAAGGTGGAATCATCGGTTTAAAACAGGATACGGTTGCTCTCTTGTATTGGGCAGTAGATAGTCCAGATCTTGCATATTTCATATCTGAATTTGAGTCCTTGATAGTCGACAAAAGACAAGAATTTGCATAATCAGTCTATCATGAATAAACGTAATCCCGCCAGAAACGTTTTGCTGCATAGGTGCATTCACTTGTTGGCATTATAGAAGGCCTGGGAAGTCCGTTTGAGGAAGAAAGTGGTAAGCTGCTGAGATTTGAAAGGCCTAGGGACTGAACTGAGACTATATCAGCGACTATAAACAAGGTGATCCTGTTCAATAAACAACCACAAAAGGATAATAAAAAATCACAGAATACAATTACTGTTGAAAAGTGAAGCCTCACTATTTGCTTGTAAGACAAGAGATGGTGATTTAAACAACTTCCTCAGATATAAGAACCAGCATTTCCCACCATCTTTATGGTCAGTTGCTGCAAGGCAAGAAATCTGATTTTTGGACTGTCTTGAAAAATATGCGACCTCCATGGGCCTGACAAGACCAACTACAGATGTAACTATCTTTGATGGTGCAGCATTGGTGAACTGCTGCAGCTTACTGGTTACAAAAACTTCAGATACTTATGCCTAGATATTGTTTGGGATCAGTACATCGGAGATAGTCTGAAATCTGACACCAGTGAAAGACGTAGTTCTAATCAAAGAAAAAGAGTTTTGGCAGCAAGCCTTGTCCAACCTCACCAAAAAATGGCAACAGTTTCTTAGAATAGATTCAAGTAACATTGTCCCTCATAATCACGAGGGAACAAATTCTTGAATGAAGGTGCTTGTTACTGATGCTGTCATGCGAGGCTTTAATAAGATAACTGTTCGCACAGTTGATATACTAGTTTTTGCAGTTGCAACAGTACAAGATTTCGATAGAGTCGAGCTCTGGATAGCATTTGGAACTAGCAGAGACTTTGATAACATTCAATTATCAATGAGATATGTACATCGTTTGGCCCCCAGGAAGTTCCTAGCTTTACCAGTATTTATGTCTTCACAGGCTATTTCCAGCTTTACTGATAAAAAGTCTGCTTGAAAAGTATCTGAGACACATGACAAGTTCACCATGGCTCTGTGGCGCCTGATATACTTTTAGTAAAGATTTAAATACGAAACCCTTCTTTTAGCTAGATATCAAAAACGTCACTTCCTGCAAAGACCCCTAAAAAGCCCTGAACACACGCATTCAATCGCTGAATGGCGCTGGCACTTCTAGCCAGTTACTATCTCTTTTTCCCCTCTCTATGATCGGTATCATTTCACCGGCCTCCCGGTCAATTCGAACTTGACCGTTTTTCCACCGTGACCAATCTCTGTACTAAGTTTGCCCATTTTTGTTCACCCGATGCCGAGGCATCTCACATACGCACAGCTACTCACCACCAGCTCCTAATGCATATACTCCTCTAACTCTCATGAATGAAATTGAAACGCTTTTCACCACCCAAGTTGATTCCACACAACTTGATAGTTAGGCATATACACTGAACTCCATGACCATTCTTTGATACGCTCCAAGTCGTATTGATTCAAAGCAGCACAGCCACCCCCGCTACGACGCTGACGACAGCAACAATTATGGCAACCCAGCTCCCTGCTTTCACTCTCCTCTAAACACGACCGTATCTATGTTTTCATCATACGTATTTCCATTTCTGTCCTGTATCGTCATTTATGCTAATGTATTGAATGCACGTTTTATTTGCTCATCTAACTAAATATATGTTTCCATTGTACTTTGTTTCATCTATGCGTCCGCGTTCATACTCAGTGTGCATTCTCTCCATACATCTCCCTTCCTCTCTTCAATATCTCCAGTGACGTTGGCGCTAACACCAAACCACGTGGAGGTAAAATCTTTTGTCTCCGACATTTTCGCGCTACCCATTCTTCAACGACAATTATATAAAAGCTATCTATGATCTTAACAGTGAAAAATTACTTATTCAAAGTTAAAACACCTTATATCATCCAAATAACAAAGCACGATACCGATTCTAGATTGAATACTGCCGATGGCCCTCTCTCGTGTTAGTTTAGATGACTTGAATTGAATACTTTGTCCTGATTGTGTTTTGTTGTCAATAAAGATGAAATTAAAATGTCTTGAGGTGTTTATCAAGCATAAACACTGAAAATCTCTATTCAAGAGATTAAGGGTTATTGGCGTTTTTCTCGGGTGAAAATATTGCCTAGCAACCATTGCTAAGGGAAGATCGTTTCAGATTGCCCCCTAAAATTGTCCAGTACACCCCAAAGTATTACTATGTCGAATTTCAGGCCTTTATCATAAAGTGGGTAATTCTGACCAAGTTCTGCACCGATCACCTGAACTATTACCACTTTATCAAAGGTCTTGAGCATAATTATTGTACGCACACCACAGTCCGATGTACATGCAATATTTCCAATGAATTTCTATGAAATTTTGGGAAAGTATATACAATAAGATGCAGAAGTTAGGAGATATTGGAGCCGATCCATTTTGGATCATCTACCCTATGTTTTCGGGGGTATTTTTTTGTTGATATACCAACTGCGTGATGATATTGTTGAGAGACGAGGAGATTTGGTACTCGTCGTGGTTTGACTGTGTAGCGCGCTAGCCCTGTTTATGTTGAAGGAAAGGATGCTGTACGAAGAAAATGGAATGCGCGCCAAGTATGGAAGTTGGACGCGTATTGAAATAAAGAGGAATAAACACACACAAGTAATATGGCCAGACAAGAGACGTACGTTTAATACAAGAATAAAAATGAGGTACATGTAAGGATAACATAAACACGATCGATCGTGAGAAGTGATGTTGGGAGAAGAGAAGGAGAAGAGATGGCAAAGGTGGGAGCTTTCTTGTCTTGAAAGTACTGGCGCCGGAGTTGGGGTGGAGTTGTGTGAACGTGTGGATTCCGTATGGTTGGATAGCTCCAAGATAATACGTGGAAACCGGGTTCAGTGTGCGGGCCTTACTGCCAAGTAAGTGAGTTAACTTGGGGGCTATTCTCTGACGCTGATAGACTCTTGACAGACAGACTATGAAAGATAGAGAACATGGAGTTTCATCCATGCGTGTTTCCCGAAGTGAGGATGGTGGTTAAGATCGGATCAGCCAGTGGGTCGGCGAAATGATAACGATCTAAGGGAGAAATAAAGAGAGTGGCCAGCTGCAAAGGCCGAGGCCAGAGGCATGACCAGCCAGGGGTCCTGGCGCCAATGAGCATTGGACCAGGGGGAAGGAAAGAGAGAGAATGGCCGGCCGTTGCTAGAAGCGTACCCAGCTAGGGGTGCTGGAGCTTATGACCATTGGACCATGTACGTCCACAGGTTTTATAGGGGTTGTTAGAGGAAGTGACGTTTTGGATATCTAGCTAAAAGAAGAGTTTTGTACTAAATTCCTAACTAAAAGTATAGGGGACACCACAAGTGTATTCATTGGTCCTCAACAACCAATATCTTCAAAATTTCTAAGTCTGTACATATATTATCTCGAGAAGTTCTCAATGAATTTCCAGGAATTTTCATGGAAATGTAGGCAGAAAAACAAGAAACAATATAGACTAATAAAAGGAAACAACTAAAAAGTTCATTAAATATAGATTAGGAGAAACAATTCCGAAAAAAATTTCAAATTCATCAGGGCTTTGGCTATCCCTTCCCTTTGATTGGGGTGCAACACAACAGACGTCATTTACTTGAAACAAGTGAATGTATACAGACGGCCACAACAAAACATGCAGCAGACGATAATAAAAGATACAGAGAATAATTCCTTGAATGATAACCACCAAAGAAATTATCCCCCTTACATTTCTCATCCATAACAAAAATCACCCCCTCCCATCGGAAGCAACATCCAAAAGAGGTGGATGTTACATACGCTATGAACTATCAAAACATTGCTATTAACACATTAGGAATTACGTCCCTTTACTGTGACATCACTTCCCAGAATTCATCATATAAAATCATTCTGCTCATCAGCTCATGAGTCTCACTTGTTCTTTCATTTCAATTTATTCGCATCTTGATTAATCAGTCAATTGATTAGTAATACAAAAACGTGACAGTTTCAATTGAGTGACTGACTAATCTATTGATTCTTGAGAAAAAAGGTAATATTCAATATTAAACAGTTCCATATAATAAGTACACAACTTCCATTCATATTGGACTCCTTGTTTTAGGGTTAATAAGTTTGTCTATCATTGCAACTGAGGAGTGAGTATGATCCTCACAGGATGCCCCATACTTTTAGCCTTGTGCCCAAACTATGCTATGCTTAGTGAATAATAACTTTCATCTACATCAATGGTGCTCTGAGAGAATATGGTGCCTTAAAAAATTATCTTTCAGTTTTAGTCAGTTGAAAAATGGAAAATCTTAAATTGTATATTAAGTTTCCATCAAAAAGACGATTTTCAATTCTTTCTTTTCAGTCTCTAGTTTTCAGAAAAGTTTGATTGTGGTTTGCATTTTCTGTTGTGCTAACATTTAGGCCACCCACATGGAAATGGGTTCTTGAAATGGACAGTTACTGGTAAAGCTTTAATGGGCCTAGCAAACCGGATGTGGATTATAATAAATTGCTCAATTAAAATAAAGAATAAAATAAACAAGCCTGGCTGCTGCAGGGTCAAACTCCACTCTTTCTTCTATTCCGATAGAAGATAATTATTGCAACTTTTGTATTGTATATATGATGAATAAAAAATTATGAAAATATTTTTTTAGTAGAATTTATAAGAATGAAATAAGCATTTGCTTATATATAACATGATTTTGGTAGATATGTTAGACTTGTCAATTTCGCCCAGTAGGTTAGAGACACGACTACCAATCTGTGGTCACCATCTTTTAGTGTTGATTGTCAAATTATGTTTGTATTCAAAAGATGAGTCCCATATCATGTACCATTATTCAATTGTTAGTTAGTGTAGCTGTGAACTTTTAGTGTTGTAAGATGGTGTGTGTGCATTGTGATTTTCACAAAATTTTCAAGCGTGTGAAAAAGTGAGTAAAGGGTTGTAGTTGTCCCAGCACACCTAGCTGTTCTGTAATTAGCAGCCTTTTTCTTTGGAATATCATAAATGTCTTACGGACATATTTACACATATTTACATTTTAAAAAAATAAATGAAATAAAATTCCGTTCGAGGAAGGTAACTCCTTATTGGTATCCTAACTCACTTTTTCCCTTTTGATCATGTGGTGAAGGCTAAACTCCAGGAGGAAGGGAAAAACAGTTGTCCACCCAAGGAAAATCCTTTTGGAGAAGACACACAAGTTGACAACAAAGGAAGAAATATATGCAACATTAAAAGAATTTGACAGCTTTCAAATTTCTGGATAGAAGGAGCACCTGGTATGTATTATCCACCCTACCTTGTGCTATTCATTTTGAAGATGTTGAAGGGACTTGTAAATGTGATGTTGTTCACATTGAACATCAACCAAATTGTGACTGCCAAGTGACAACAAACCTATGTAGAAATGACCACATCTCAATAATTTTTCATCACTTCCAAGGAGGCAGTAAAAGAAAAAAGTCAGACGCGAAGAATAAAAAGCAGAAGAAAAATTCTGAATAATGGTGTTTGGCATGGAAAAGACACTGAAGTTATTTCCCTCATTTTAATGATTTTATAACTTGCTGATGAGTGGATTGCCAACTTCAGTGTGAAAAAATAAGAGACACATTGCCACCGGCCCCATGCCAAGGGGACACAATTGAAGCGGGGAGTCTAGGTGTCCTCCCCCTGAAGATTTTGAGTTTCAGACTCTGCATTTCCTGCATTCTTATAAGTTTGAGCTTTTTATGCATTAATTTCAAAGTTGTCTGCTACTATCAACATGAATGTTAAGGAAATGAAGAGTCAACAAGAGTAAAGCACAGTTGCATCAGTTATTTCAAAGATTAAAACATGACATCACAGACAAGGCCAAAATGTTTTGTCTCTCCAGATAAACTATTTGGTATATTTGGAAGAAACATCAATTGATCAACTCAGAAATAGCAATTGACCTGTCAGACTGCAGAGACCGCTAAGTTGGATTTCTGAATATCTTTATCAAGTATACATTTATTTTTAAAGTTCAATTCTATGTTGTAATTAATGAATATATCTTTTTCTTTTAGAAAAAAATATTTGGACATGAGAAAAGATAAGAAAAACTTAAGGACATATTTCAAATTTCATTTTGAAATAGGGTATTAAAGATTTAAAAAGTTCCATGTCCCAGTAAACCATTGTTTTTGTAAACAATAAAGTCTGAAAAAAAATAGGCCTCGAATTGTTTTCGCCAGATTTTCCCTAAGTACACTCACTAGGAGTTTGTATCATTTTCCTGAATCTCAGATTGTAAACATTTGCTGGATGCCAATTGGTTAACTCTGAATTCCCAGAAAAACAATTAAAAGTTATGTTGTATGAAATGGAAAGAAGAAACATAGAAAGGATGAAAGGAAGGGGAAAAGGGAGTGAGAGAGAAAGAAAGAATGATCTATTGTCCATAACTTTGAGAAGAGTGATTAATATACCAACTTTTGTTCAGTGAACTTTAGTGAGACTTTATTTCTTATAAAGGGATTCTATTAAATATAATGAATTTTATAGATCCAGTTTATGAATAATCTAATGAAAAAAAAGAAAATGTTTATGAGGCTGAAATTTTTAAAAGATGAACAAAAAATCAGATATCAATGAAAAAATTAATTTTCTATTTTACAAAACTTGAAAAAGATGTTTTTGCAAGTATTTTCTGTGCATTCAAGCAATAGGACTCTAACTGGGGAATGTTTCACTTTTGAAAAAAGTTAATTTTGAAAGGTTTTAGGAGAGATCAGTGTCATTTTACAACTTAAACATGATGCTAATGTGGGCACATATTTTACAGAAGGATGGATGAAGACTTACATGAGTTATCTCATTCTTAAATTTTAATCCTTTTAATGATTTTAAATTGTTTAGGGTTATGTTTGGAGTTAGGGTTAGGATACACTGTAGGGAAAGTGATCATAAAGATTCACAACCTTGCACACTCAATATTAAAAAACAGCGCACAGTATTGAGGCACAGGGACAGACCCTGGGGATACCAAATCAGCCATTTTTCTGCTTGGTTAGCTGAAATTTCCTCTAGTAAAAAAAATCTGTGATAGAAGATAGCTGAAAATCTGGCCATTTTCAAAAGATTTCAACTCATTTATATCATATTCAATGAAGAGAACTGAAAATGGGAAAAATTTAGTTGATTTAAGCCATTATTTGAAGATCAGTCAATGCAAATCAAATAACATGGCAAAAATATTTTTTCATAATTTTCATTGTTTTTTAATCAAGATCAATAAACTGAATTTCAACTGAAACTTTTGCTTTAAGAATACTAGTCAGATACTAAATTTTTTTTTCTGTAACTCCCTACTATTCTAGTAAATTTAACAAATGTAAATACACAATTTTCATAAATTATTTCTTCTGGGATTTTCGTATATAGATATTTTTTTTGATGACTGGGCTTCAATGAGTTTATAACATTTTTAGCCATAAAGTTAGCCAAAAGTAGAAAAATTAGCTGATTTTAGCAATTATTTGAAGCAGTTTTAACCAAAAAAAATCAAATTTGAGTTGGCAATACAGAGAAGTTTTAAATCAGAATGTTAGGTGAGTTGTCCGATTTAATACTTCTCTGTTATGTCTTGAGAAATTCTTTTGGTTTTATTGATTCTCATGTCATTTCAAGCATGTAAAAATGTAGTTGGAGTATGGTGTGCAAGGAAATACAGGACAAATCAGTGCATTTTACTTTTCAATACAAGATGATCCAGAATTTTATGGAATGGTTGGTAACTACTGATGAGCCTAAAATGGTTTTGAAAAAATGCATTAATTTCAAAGAAACAAAACTGCTAAAAGGGAAAGGAAGTTTATGGTAATGTACACAGAGTTCAAAGCAGAGGTTGAACGACTTACAAGTCTAAACCCAAGGAATGCTCTAGAAGTGAATCAGGAAAGAATATTAAAACCATTTGTAATGATGAATGTGAACTGTAGTGTGAATACAAGGCTCTATACCGACTGATTACTGCACATTCTGATACAAGGAAAATGAATAGTTGCTACTGATGTTATTTTTCAACTGAAAATGCAGTTTGTGAAAAAAACGCTGAAAAAACAAAGAGACCTTGAAGCCATGAAGGCTGATACTGAAATCATAAGGACTTTGTCTCGTATTCATGTAACAACATTCCATGTGACCAAGTTGCACTTTAGTTCCTCCTCACTCTGAAGGTAAACCAGAGCCAATCATGTCCACAGGAGACCCACTGGTAAAAGAAATGGTACAAATCTTATATTCTTCAAATGATAAACTCTACAACAAAATGCAAAAGGAACAAATTCAAGAGAGGAAAATGTTACAAAAGAACTTCTGCACATGAATCCCTTGCCTTTGCAATTAGCAGGATGTGACAACAGCATGGGAAAAAATGAAGCAAGACCTAATCAGGATTCTAAACTTGATGCTGCTTCAAAGAGTTTTGTTCCTCAAATGCAACAAAACTTCTGTAAAATTTGGGTTGAGCTTAAATTTGTGGATGATGATTTCTTGAAAATGGAGCTTGTCTCCTCGAATGGAACTGTTAAACAATGAAGACAATCAAGATAATCAAAAAGAGGAAAACCCTAATGGTTTGAAGTTTGAAGTCCATCGCTGTACATATGAGCAACTAATCAAATACTAATTCAGAGGCTGATAACAAGTCATCAGATGATCTAAAGGAAAAACCCCATGATGTAGGTGCAAATACTATTGCATTTATATAAGTCGGAAAGTTACTTATTATAGATGGTTCCTATAGTGAGTGAGGGAGTGAAAGTTCTGTGTAGCGATGATGTAACTGTGGAGGACAGAAAATCTTGTCTCCTCATGGTTTGGTTCTTCCCGCCATGCACCGCCATCACTGGAAATGCTGAAGGAGGAAGGAAGAACAATATTTGTCATGACAGAATGGAGAATGTGAGCGCTGAAGATAAGTGTGAATGTGGAGAATGAAGTATGAATGATTGTAATGAGAACATATATGAATATTCAGACAAACAAATAAAACATTAAAAAATGAGACCTTTGTAACAATACAGGACTGAAAAGGAATACATGTGAGGATACATTAATACGATATGGATGAGTAAAAAAACTTCCTATCCAAGCTCCTGATACCATCTGACAAAAGAAACAGAATGATCTCTCTAGATTTGAAAAGATTTGCTACTAGACCCAGAAAAACAAAAGAGTATTGAACTGTAATTACTGATAGTGGACAATTATTGATCCAGCCTGTTCTGACCCTTTCATCACACTTTTTTAAGCTTGGAAACCACAAAACTAATGAATATCAAAACATAGGGTTTTCATCAAATTTTGCACAGTGATTCATCAAGGTTTACTTAATATAAAAATAGTGCTAGACATTTGATAATCAACCTGTAGAGCATTATGCAAGGTCACTCTTATGAAATGCATTAGTCGCGGAACTGCTCCATATCTTGGAAACTATTGAAGATAGAAACATGCAGTTCTCACTATTCATATAGATTTTTCAAAAGAAATGACCTGACCCAATCAGGCCTGTTCTTTACACTTTCTGAAGCTTATTAACTCAGAAACTAATGGAGATAGATATATAGGGTTTTCGCCATTATTCCAAGATTTTTTTAATGTATACAAAAGTGTGTTATTTTTTTTGCAGGTGTTTTTCTGTAGCAAATTTGGCAATCCTTGCTAGTATAAATGTAAAATATGATAGCAAAATGCAGTATATGAACAATATATTTTTGCATCATATAAGCAAGGATTATCTCTTTTTCAGTGTATCTCAGGATTGGATGAACATTTTCTGAATGAGTTTTTTGCTAAATAGTATGAATAAAGGCATTTTTAGGCTAGAACCTAGCATAAGACTATTAAGTTTTTTTTATTTTCCCAAAATATTGTCCGTATACTTTGCTTCATGAGACCACCTGCTGACCAGCCTTGAGTTATTTTCGGTACAAAGTATATGTGAATATACCTCTTGATTACAGAATGATGAGCAAAGCTCATAATCAACTCTATTAGGCAATATTGATCAAATATCCCAGATATTTTATAAAACTTGGAAGTATTATAACTCACCCACTAAGTTGATATACAGATATGTGTGTGCGTTAATATCTTGCATTGTATGTATGACAAAAAGTGTTTCAGAATATTGGAATTGACCCTTCAAATACTAATCTTGGATTGTTTGTTCCGATGATATGAAGATAATTGCATCCAGTAGCCATAATTTTGTATCCATCTTGAAAAATGGTAGCTAAAGTTAATTTCTTATTGAGCTGCCTAAAGGTGAACCATATGCAAAATTTCATCCTTTTACAACAATGTGGATGATTTTACAATTACCTGCCCAACTAGTAGATATCCAGTAGTGAGCAAATTCATTGTTGCACCAACAACCATGATTATTTTGTGTCCAAATATTACAGTGGTCATTCTCGCTAAAATAGATACAGTTGAAAAATTTATACTGCCTTAACAAACAATTAAAAATTAATAAAAAAGACTTCATACATCTATACGCATTACCTTTTATCAGGCAACTATTAGCAAGCAAGCACTTGGCCACAGATACCTCATATGAATACCCCTGTTTCTGCAGAGTTACAATTTCTTTGCTGTGACCCATATCCTTTCTCACTCAAATAGGACTGCTATTTGTTCTGGGTATTTGTTAAATTGCAAACTCTTGCTTTCAACTTAACCTTTAGTGCTTATTTGATCATTGTTAATGAATGCATTTTTAGTTATAGGCAAGTGAGTCTATAGACTCACTTGCCTATAACTAAAATGATCCTTTACATACAGTGTATTGATGCTTTATATCTTTCTTGTTGCATCACTTTATCTTCACCACATCTTTGTTGATTATCAGAGCAAAATGAAGATCCACTTACAGAATTTAGCAAGGAGGTCTGCAACTTTCACAGTTTCTTCAAATGAAATTCCCGTATAGATTGAGCTGAAATTTGGTACTTGAGACTTTTGGACCAAGGCACAACTTTTGTATACATCTAACTATAAAAAGTGCCCTTACGCTCACGGCTTCAGCCTTTCCTGCTTAAAAACTGATCCCCCCCAGCATTTTAAGTACG
>OY735210.1:60222636-60302636 GCA_963457665.1 Thysanoteuthis rhombus | reverse complement strand
AAGATCAGCGAACCGGTGGTTAGATTCATCGGAAACTCTATGAAAAACTGGAAAGTAGACTTGACAGCCGCAGGAGAAAACTTAGCAGAAGTAAGGACAAAAAGGAAAATGTTCCAAGGAGACTCGTTGTCCCCACTATTATTTGTTCTAACAATGATACCGCTCAACAGAATCCTGAAGAACAGCAAAGGGTACCATTTTTCCAAAACAAAAGGAAAAGTCAACCACCGAATGTACATGGATGATATAAAATTGTTTGCAAAAAACAGGGGAGAGCATGAGACTCTGTTCAACAAAGTAAAAGAATACAGTGATGACATCAGAATGGAATTTGGAATAGAAAAATGTGCAATCATAGTAATGCACAAAAGAAGGTCTACAATGACAGAAGGAATCGAACTCCCCGACAACAGTGAGATCAGAGCATTGACCGCACAAGACCGATACAAATACCTGGGCGTCCTTGAATGTGACACAATAAAACGGGAAGAGATGAAGGAGAAAATAAAGAGAGAATACCTTAGAAGGATAAGGAAAATATTAGAGACCAAATTAAACAGCAGAAATCTAATAAAAGGAATGAACACCTGTGCTGTGTCAGTAGTTAGATACACAGGACCATCCCTAGGATGGACAAAGGAAGAACTCCAATCAATGGACAGGCGAACAAGGAAGCTTATGACAATACATAAAGCTTTACACCCTAGAGATGATACAGACTATATGTTAAGAGAAAAGAAGGTGGCAGGGGGCTCATCAGCACAGAAGACTGTGTCCAGAGAGCTAAAGCAGACCTAGAAAAGTATGTATAAGCAAATAGTGAAGAAATCATAAAGAGTGCGTGAGACAGCGCAACAAACAACAAAGTAGAAAACAATGGAACAGCACAGCAAACAAAAAAAGAAAAATGGGAAAAGAAAAAATTGTACGGAGAGTTTAAAAGGCAGATACAAGATGTGGCAGAGGAGAAATCATGGACATGGTTACAAAAAGGAAACCTGAAGAGAGAAACGGAATCGCTCATCATGGCAGCTCAAAACAAAAATATCAGGACAAATTATATAAAAACAAAAATCGACAGAACACAGACAAACAGTAAGTGCAGCCTGTGCAGTGAAAGAGATGAGACCGTAAATCACATAACAAGTGAATGCAGTCAACTCGCTCAGAAGAAGTATAAGCACAGACGCGATAGAGTATCAACGATGATACACTGTGAACTAAGTAAACAAATGGGATTCAACCATATGGAAAAGTGGTATCAGCACAAACCAGAGGCAGTCCTGGAGAATGACAACCACAAACTACTCTGGGACTTTGACATCCAAACTGAACACCTCATCCAGGCAAGAAAACCGGACTTGGTAATTGTAGACAAGAGGAGGAAGACCTGCCAAATAGTAGCTATACCTGCAGACCATAGAGTAAAGAGGAAGGAGAGTGAAAAACGGGAAAAATACCTGGACCTAGCTGGAGAATTGAGGAAGATGTGGAAAATGAAGGCCAGGGTAGTGCTGGTCATAGTGGGCACTCTGGGAACTGTCCCCCAAACACTGAGGGTGAGACTGGAAGAGATTGGGATTAAGGGAAGGATTGAAACTGTACAGACCACAGCACTACTGGGAAATGCACGGATACTGAGGAAAGTGCTGGAAATATAAGAACTGCAACGTTAACTGTCAACAGTGACCCAACAGAAGAAGGGAAATGAAAGCGGAAATGCAAATTACAGCACTGACATAAGAGAGAAGAGACATTGGCTGAAGACCTGAGGAGACTTATTGTCACTCAGCCTTCAGCAATGACCACTGGACAACCGGTGAGAAACTGTAAACCGCAGTATTACTGTGACCTATGAGTACTAGGAGAGAAGGGCTGGAGACTTGAGAAGACTTGCTGTCATTCAAACTCCAGAAGTTACCACAAGGCAACTGGTGTGAGATTGCAAATAATAATAATATATATATATATATATATATATATATATATATATATATATGTTTGGCTCAATTCAAAATTATATCATATCAATTTCAGAAGACAGCAACATTATAATTAATTTGAATTTTTTTGAACAATTTATTATGCAATGGTGTTAAATTCAATACTTCTATCTAAGCTATCTAGTTATCAGACAAGAGCCTTTCTTAAATTATAAAATACATGTTCAGTGAATATATGAAGTTTTAGTAGTATGTAATACACTGATTTTAATTATGGACCATTCCAAAAATATATTGTGTTTTAATAAAAACCACATTAGTAGTGCAAATGTCCCTTACTTTGCTAATAAAATTCAGTATAGTCTTCATTTTAGCCTCTATTTTTTTGCAAGTAAAGTTGCTTCAATCCTTTTAGGCATCGATTCATATAGGGAATGTATGTAATCAGGGGTTATTGTATTTTCCCAGGTAGACTGAATCGCTGCTATCAAAATGTCTCAAGACATCTTTTAATTTTCCGATTCTTCACCAAAAGCATTCTTGAGTTTTTCCCAACGTTTTCAAATTCGGAGAGTTTGCTGTCCAGTTTGGAATGTGGATTAGCTTACTGGAAAACCAAAGAATGTGCAATGTGAAAGTGCATTATCTTGCTGAAATGTCCGATTACTTGAGCTCAGTAGAGTGCGTGTGAGCAGCAGCAGCTCACTCCCCAAAACCTCCAAGAGAGTCATTGAATTCATCTGACCATCAATGATATGTAGGTCACTCTTGCTTTCTGGTGATATATAACTCATACCATAATTGACAAAGGAAATTTCACTGTGTTTTAATGCAAAGCTTGTAAATCTTTCAGATTTTTTCCTCCAGATATTATGGTTTCCACCACTGTGAACATATTGGATGTTGCCTTCATCGCTGGAAATTATTTTTTCTCCAATCCTTTCGAGTCCAAAACTTGTATTTCTTACAAAAGTCTAATCTGGCTTGTATATCTTTTTAGTAAAGAGAGTTTTACGGCACTTACCAGTCCAGACTTATGGGCACTTATTAGTCCAGACTCTTTTAGTCTTCGTCAAATAGTTGACTTGCTGCATTGTATATTCCACTTTGTAAATATTTAGCAGGTTTCAGTCTTCTCTTGTAGTACTTAAGAGTTGATGCCCCATGTGCCTTTTAGGTACAAATGTTGCTTCACTCTTTATTCTTTTCAGAACTTCTGAGACATAAGAATGACCAATTTTCACATGTGCTACTATTTCATACTGACTCATTCCTGGGGCATTTCCTTTGTGGTGACAGTCCAAC
Source organism: Thysanoteuthis rhombus (assembly GCA_963457665.1). NCBI lineage: Eukaryota > Metazoa > Mollusca > Cephalopoda > Oegopsida > Thysanoteuthidae > Thysanoteuthis > Thysanoteuthis major. The sequence goes on along the minus strand of OY735210.1, from coordinate 60,299,388 downwards.
CCTTTGCACAAGAATGCTGGCCTATATTTACTGCAAGATATTATATATATTACCAGAAAAAAGCTACTAATTATAATATATCTTAGAGAAACTGGATGAGTCAAAAATTGTCCTTTAATCAAAGAAAAAACACAATAAATCGAATACTTAAAAAATATGATATAATTTTAAAACAGTCATTAATTGGAATAAGTTTGATACATGCTACTAATACCTTTTTCTTCACTAACCATGTATTTTGTTGATTAAAAACGATTCTAGTCTGATAATATGCCTAGGTAATAGTCCTTCTCCTCACAGATGCAAGTTAGTTGTGGGGGTCTGTCACCCCTTTGTGGGAATATTCTAATTATAAGGCAGACCAGTGATTAAACCACAAAATGTAGTTGGTAGACACCTGAGCTGGTCCTTTTGAAGAAGAATCAGTATGGCTGTCTGTGACTGAGCACAAATCCCTAGGACAGAGCAGTTATCTGCAACTTTGAGCACTGATCTTAGACACTTCAAAAGGAGCAGAAGTGCACTGACTTGGCTATTGAACCTCTATGACCTTCAGAGATTGATGTACAGCCCAAAAAGAAAATTTTAAAATAGCCTTTCACATGTTAATGCATTCACATAAATGATGGAAAAACATTCCCCAGATGATGGTGATTCAAAATATGCATTGACTTAGATCCATCTGCAACTTCGTTCGAGGAGTGACCTGATAGTATAGCAGCCTGAGTTTATTGAAATCCAGGGTCAAATCATATCTCTGAAAAAAGACCTTCTTGTGTACTAATTAAGTTATAACTTGAATATTCTCAAATGCATGTGCTACATGGTTGGACATATGCATGTATGATTACAACTAACCTCCTCTGGGCACACACACACACACACACTCAGGACACAAATTCTACTCATATGGAAAAACAAGAAGGACCAACCTTAACTACACCCTTACACAAGAGCCTATCCCCATCCAATATAGACAGTATATGACGGATATATGACCCCTTCAGCCAAACATAAGGTAATCCATCCCAAACAACCCCAAACATACACACACACACACACACACATACATACCAACCACTTACAACATAGAAAACTACAATTCCCTTCATATGTCCATTTCACTAATGATGTGGGCTCACAACCTACAAAACACCCATGAACACCATGTCTAAACACCCAATCTGTGTTTTCCTCATTGTCTAACATAATTTTTATCACTACGTGGATATAACCTCTGCATTGAATAATTAGATATACATATATGTTAATGGAAGATGATAACTGGAAGATGGAGAGAAAAAAATTAAGAGAAAAGCAGATGTTACGTGTTCAAAATTTTTATTTTCACAAGGACATGTTTCGATGCATTTCAACCAGTGCCAGCCATCTTTTCCAGAGAAACTTGAAGCAGTGCAGAGAAAATTGTGTGCTATTCACATGTTTGAGGTTCAGGAAAGAAATGAGGATATTCCTGTGTTTTGGGTTGTTTAGTTGAAGTAGGAGAGGAGGGATCTGTATAGTTGAGAGTCAAGTTTGGTTTGAAATAAAAGGGGTCTGTGGAAGGAGAGGTCAGAGGATGTTTGTGTCTGTCTTCATTAGTGTTGGGCTTGTCTTAGATAAGAAGAGGTAGTGAGAGGATAACTGACCATTATCATCCTGGCCTTCCCTTTCAGCGCCCCTTCTTATTGAGATGTAACACCTGCTTTTCTCTTGAGTTTTTTCTCTTTACCTTCCAATTGTCGTGATGCTCGTTGAAATGTTGGTAGCGGTGATTATTTTCAGCTTGCTCAAGTTTGAGCTGAGGTCAGCGGTGGTTATGTTGATGGGTAGTATGATGTGTCTAATGGTGGTGTTATTATTCTTTTTGTTTTGTTTGGAATCAAAAAATGGTTTTTCTTGCATTGTGTAACGAAATGTTGTGAGTACAGGAGTGGGAGTGAACAGAAGGATCATTTGAAGTATTTTTCTCCATTACCCATCAATCTTAACACCAAAATGATTTTCCCTTCAGAGAGAGAGAAATTGGAAAATCCCCTCTACCATCAGCAAAAAAGATTAAAACAATACACCTAACTTCAATGCCACCCATATATGTCAACAACTATCAATCAAATGCCATGTACCACCTCTGCATTAAAAAAAAAAAACCCCAGAGCCACACAAACGTTCCTGAAAACAGGCCATTTTCATCTTGACCCCTCTTCTCACTGACCTTCCTCATTTCACACCAATCATATATTCAATAGATATAGATATGCAAATATATAGATGTATATATATATATATATATATATATATATATATATATATATATATATATATATATATGTGTATAACTGTATACATATATACAGCCATACATATACATATACACACATATATACATGAATAAATACATACATGTATAGATATACACATACATGTATATAAAGATATATACATGCAAAATATATACATACATGTATATATTCATCTATACACACACACTTATATATGTATATCTATGCATAGAAATATACTCATATATTCACATATATGTACATATACATATAAAAGCATATACATTTATACACATTTACATACATATATATATATAAGAAGAGGCAGTGAGAGGATACTATCTAGAAACATGCATACATGTCACATACACATATGCTTCATACTGTTATGCATACCTGGTAGTGTAAGTGTGTGAAAAATCATCATGCATATGTATGTGTACGTTAGTTCATGTATGGCATGTGTATACATACATGTATGTGACTATGTTGTATACTATGTTGTATACTATGTTGTATGTGTATACATGTGTGTACATGTGTTTTGTTAGGGCAAGTAATCATATAAATAAGCAAAATGTAAGTATCTAGTCGGAGTGATGGGTGCATACATATAGTTTGTGCAAGTGTATATATGTGCATATATGTGAGCTTAGTAGCTTATGTAATGCTCTTCCATAGGAATAGAGCACTCGGGTGGATGAGGGGTTTCTGTGTAAACAAATATATTGCTTAAATCCAGCCTTACTGACTGTCCAGTCCCGTAGTCCAGAGGTAGGATATCAGTCTGTGGGTCTGAAGTGAAGGTTTCAATTCTGCCTCGCAGTATTGGATGGGATAATGGAAAGTCTATAGCCACACTGAGGAGATGTAATACATCGAAACAGCTGTCTGTGGATGACACAATAATATATATATATAAATATATATATATATATTATTATTATTATTATTATAATAATTATATAATTATGTCATCTACAGACAGCAGTTTCGTGGTATTACAACTCGTCAGTGTGGCTATAGACGATCCATTATCCCATGCAGTACCACGTGATAGGATTGAAACCTTCGCTTCAGACCCAGAGGCTGGCATCTTTTCTCTGCCTTGCGCAGAACTGGACGGTCAGTAAGTTTGAATTTAAGTGATATATTCATTCATGCGTAATTCCCCATAGAGTGCCATGTTAATATGACTGTTTAGTTCTTAAAATCCCCCAAACTGTTGATCCCAACAAGAGAAAATTTACACATAGTACCATAATAATAAAGTATATGGAAAACAAAAAAACACTGGAGAAAATTACATAAATTACTTCAACAGATATTGAGAAATGAGTAACTGAGGTGACACAAAATATTTTTTGAAGTTTTATAATGTGTTTAGTTTCTAAAGCTGTATAGCTTTCTAGAATATATGTATGTGTGTATGTGTGTGTGTGTGTGTGTGTGTTAAGCAATTTCTAATAGTGAAAACTACGGTCAAGTATAATTTTCTGTATTAATTTTTTGGCCAGCATTAGGTAAAGACAGGCAGAATTTTTTTTTCACCAAAATATATCTGTTAATCTATGTATTTATCCAAAAAGTGATGGGGAATAAAACAGCATCAATTAGAATTTTAATACATATTTGATAATGCCCTTCTCAGCTATTCAAACCATCTCAGCCATGAAGCATTTCCTTTTCAATTTAAAACCTTGTCATTTTGGGATTTAGATAGAATTCCTTAATTTCTATTTATGTTTGCACTGTTATTTCAGTTTTAATTGTATCAGTCAAAAAGACAACAGTGTCGCACAGTGTTGTATATTTTAATGAATAAACATCTCATTGTGATTTTATTTTTTATTTCATACCATATGTCACAGAAAGAATAAGTGGTAATTTTTTTAAGAAGTCAATTTATAAAATATATAATACTTTTGAATAAAATGAGTAGTATTTGTATATTCATTTGAATTCATAAAAAATACTAAAATAAATTACTTGATAAGTACAAGTTCAGTTAAAATATTTGTTTAATGATTTGACATTCTGGTCTGATGCCTTTTAACCTGAATTCAAATAGATTGGTTCCTGATGAAATTTTTCCGATTTTAATTCATTTCAATGAAACGTATTCTTAAAAATGCATAAGGTACTATTTTTTAATTCTTATATCTTATATTGTTAAGATACTGGCAATTGCAGAAACAACAAAAATATTTTTCTTGTAGTACAAATTTAATGATAAATACATTTTAACATATATATATATCTTCGATTTCATTGATTCCATGATTTCCAGTGTCTTATGAATAATATACTGTATAAGAATTGATGTCCTGAGTATTTTTGGAAAAATTATTAATTCTGCAATTTCCATTATTTTTTAGCATTTCATTAACTTTCACCATTCCCAACTAGCCTCCAGCTGGAAAAATTTCTAATAGGACCAGGTTGGCTAAAAATAGGGGATAAATTGTTACATGTCTGTTCCCTACTATGCCTGTGCTTTGCCTTGTTGCTGATGATTTTTTAAAAATTATGAACGAGTAAAATTTGTGTTACGCCTCTTTTCCACTGAGGTTAAACACATAGGCTGCGAATCAAACAATGATGAAAAAATAGAATTTTGATTATTTTTGTTTCAATTACAGACATTATGTATGGTAGCCAGTTACTGATTATCTTTCTTTGCTTGCTACGTCATTCAACACGTAGGATACATTAAAGACGAGTTCAGAGGTGCGAAACATGCAAATAAATGAAAATGAATTGCAATAAAATTGAATCAAATATCAAGATGTAAGTAAATTGTAGTGAAAAAAAATAATGAAATGAGTCAAAGTACTAATAATAATAAGAAACGGCCAATGTGATTCAGCTGTAATTCTCAGTGCTCTGCACTGGAGCTAAACAAGTTGTAAACTGTTTGGATAGTCTCAAGGTAGGTTATGGCTCCAGGAAGGCATTCTGTGGCATCGTTTCCACACAAGTTTAGCGTATGACAACTTGATGGTGAAAATATAGTAGTTGAACACACTTTGAGCCTCTGTTTCATGATACTATCCTGGCATATTGGCTCGACAATCGGTGAATCGTATAACATGTTCTCACAATGTTTCAATAATCATATGAACTATTTTGGTGCCCTTTTTATCAATACAGTCCACAAAAGTGAAAAATCTTTTGACAATGTCAAATACCGATTCATTTTGATACATATAATGCAAGAGAAATGTAGTTTGCTCCACATGAGATGAGTATGGAATGTCATCAACTATCAGTGCATAGTATTTTGTAGACTGACTTTCAAGTAAAATATGCTCTTTCACAATATCCAAACAGTCTGAGATTAACTCATTTTGGGAATCTACCGATAAGTTATACACCTGAAAGTGTTCACCTTTTTCTGAAACTCTTCTGCTTTTAAAATGTGATCCTTTAGAATAGGATTGCAATGAGATAGCATTTCTATCAATCCTAGAAAATTAAATTCGAAACCTTACTTTTCAGCTAGATATCAAAACATCACTTCCTATAAAAACCCTGGACACACATAGTCAAACACTCATTGGTGCTGACACTCCTAACTGGTTATGCTTATGGCCTTGGCACTTATTGCTGGGTACCTTTCCTCTCTCTTTCCTCCTCCCTGAGATCGGTATCATTTTGCCGACCTCCCGGTTGACCCAATCCAAACCATTTTTCCACCGTGACCAATCTCTGTTCTAATGTTGCCCACTTTCAGTTCACCAATGGTGAAGCATCTCACATACGTTGAGCTACGCAACCGTGTCCTCACCACATGCTGAAAATGTGTATACACCTCTCATGAATGAAACAGCAATGCTTTTTACTATCCAAAAGTCACGACAATCTCTCCTAATTCTCTTTACTTCGGAAAACGCACATGGATAAAACTTCACCTTATCTGTCTTCCATGGTCTGTCCGTCAAGTATCTACCAGTGTCAGGGAATTGCCCTCATGTCACACGTATGTAACTTGGCAGTTTGGTACACACACTGAAACCAGTCTCCATAATCATCTCTTGGTACACTCCAAGCCATATGGATTCAAAAGCAGTTCAGACATCTCTGCATTGACTCCGATGCCTGTACTATCAATGACAAAGCCCCACCTTTTGCTATCTCTTCTCATCCCTTTACGCAATCGGTCGTATTATTATCATTACATATATTTCATTTTCATTTGTTATTTGTCATTACTGTTCCTGTATTAAATGTACATCTTATTTTCCATCCAAATACTTCTGTTCCTTTTTACTTTGTTTTATCCCTGCATCTAAGTTCATACTTGGTGCGCATTTTTTTCGTACGTCTCCCTTCCTCCTTCCACATATCCAGGGATGTCAATGCTAACACCAAACCACGTGGAAGCAAAATCATTTGTTTCCCAGATCTCCGCACTACCCATTCCTTAATGATAACCACATAAGAACCACACATATATCTTATAACTGATGATCACCAAAGAAATTATCTATAGTACAAAATGTGGTACTAATGAAGAAAGAGCTGTCCAAAAATGAATTCAAGGGAAATAACTCTAATGTCTGAATTTTTCCATGGGATAAAAGTGAAAATAATCCCCATATCAAATCTTGACCAAATTTGTTCAAGGAAAATTACTGTATTTTCGTATTTTCCTCCAGGTAAACGTGAAAATAACTCCTTATAGAAAAGACTCAACAGGTATTAATTTTATCTATTTTTCTGCAAGCCTGTCAAATTAATTCTCAAGTTATCTGAGTTACCATCTCTCGGTCCATCGTTTGCAGTACACTTTCGGCCCATTTTTGTTATTTTTTCCTTTGTCCTTTTGTTTGAGCTACTTTCTTGACCTGTTATTGGTATTTATAGAATACCTTAAACAATTGGACAAGAGAAAAAAAATATAGGTTCTCTCAACAGACTTTTGGTTGGCGAAGCAACATATGTCTGATTAAAACGTCTGTAACTTGGAATCTATCAATTGTATTTTAATGATCTTTGTGTTTATCAATAGAAGAAAAACTGTGGTGAATTACCATCAATTTTCTCTTGCTGTAGACAAAATGAAATTGGAGAAAAATTGGTCAGAAAATCTACTTATAGAAATAGCACATCCAAGTTTCAACCCAATTTTCACACACATTTCAAAATTCTACACAAAATATGATAATGGACTGATTTCAATAAAAAATTAGGGACATATTCTTGTATGAATTTTCCTATTAGAGGTTTTTCTCTTGTAAAATCTCATGGATTTTTTTTTTCAAGTCTACCTAACCCCATTTCATGTAATAACTCAATGAATTATTACATCAACCCTACCGTATCACATCTATATGAAGATAATATTGTTGAGAAACTAAATCTGTTGGAATTTTATTTGATCCTGCTGACTGTCATTTATAATAGATGGATAGATAGATATATACATACACATATTTTATATATATATATATAATTGAAAAAATACTCCTGCAGACACAACGAAAATTCTAGAACGACACTAAGATATATGGATTAACAAACTTGAAACTCTGCTGGACTTAACACTAATCTTAAAAACCCTAATCTCACCAATCTCTAATATCATAAGCCTCCCACTTCTAACAACACCACATCCACACCCTACTCTCTTCATGTATATCCAGTATTGGGAATTTTACACAGTCACACAGATCCCTACCAATAGAAATCCCTGTATGGTATTTCATTTGTGCAACTAAAAGCCATCAGACTTTTAAGAACATCTACAATGATCATTAAGGGTACAGAACATACATTTCGCTAAAGGTATTCAATCATACACAACAAGGACCCCCTTACCTCACCCCCTGGACTAACGACAGAGATAGTCTCATTCCCAACTTACCAAGCATCCATACAGTCCAATACTAAACTACTACCCGATTCCCCAAAATCCATGACAACCAATGCTCCACCAACATATAGAACACCCATGACACAGTGCTGCTACTTACGACAAGGTATCCAAAACATGCCAATGCAGATTTAACAAGACAGAACAGTCCTAACTAACCATTATGACTCGAAAGGAATCCTCTTTCTAAATTTCCATTTTTGCTTTCAAAGCAAAACTTTTGATGCTAAATTTGTTTTCTACGATAACCCTTTCACCACTGAACACACACACACGCACTTGCTATTGAAGATGGGAACTCTCCCAAAATATGTGTAGCCTACTAATTTACACAAATAAAGTCTGTCTCATTCCCTATTGTTCACACAAACACACATACATACACATATATATATATATGTACGTATATGTGTGTGTGTGTATTGGGAAATATGTAACTGAAGTGATACAAAACGTTTTTTTAATGTACTCAGCGTTTGGAGCTATAAAGCTTTCTAAACTATATATATATATATATATATATATATGTATATATATATATATATATATATATATATATATATATATATATATACATATAAATTGCATTATATCATGCATAAACTCATTTGAAATTATTTTTTGTCATTAAACTACTGATGTATCACTCACCCTAGACAATGTAAATAGACTAAGCAATTAAAGAAACTCCTGTTACAACACCATTTTCTTTAATTGTTTATTCTATTTGCATTTTCTAGAGTGAGTGATACATTATCTGTTAAATGACGGGAAATCATTTCAAACATGTTTCTAAATAATATAATGCAATTTATAACCATTCTATCGGATAACATACAGCCATTTCTCAATATATATACATACATACATACATATATATATATATATATATAAACATATATATATATACATATATGTATAATTTTAAAGTATGTTATATTACATAGAAACTTCTATTTGAAATGATCACCCATTATTACATGCTGAATGTACCATTTGGCCTAGACAATGTAAATAGAATAAACAATTAAAGAAAGTGGGGTTGCTGCTGGCACAAATAACTGTCTCAACTGCAAATTCTTGTCTTGCTCATTCGCTGTCTATATCTGCTCTATTTGTTTCTTTGGGCCTTTGCATTACTGGCAGCTGTTTAGTTCAATGGTAAGAGCAATGCAACGTTGAAGCAGCCACTGTGTAATAATGGGTGACCATTTCAAATGAGAGTTTCTTTATAATATAACGCAATTTATAATCATTCTCTCGGATGATGTATCCATTTCTTAATAACGAACACACACACACACACACACACACACACACACACACACACATATATATATATATATAAATACATATATATATATATATATATATAGTGGATTCCAGTTAATTGGATCATGTTGGGACCAACAACTTTGGACCCAATAACTGACTGGTCAACAGACTGGTTAACTGAAAACTTTAATTAATTGCATAAAAACTGCCACAGAAGTCCTTTTTCCTTTCTAATTTTTTTTTTTTTGCTTCTCAAAATTTTGGATTTAATTTGATATTGGTTTTGAGATCTAAAGAATATTTTCAGTAATTTCATTATATTCTATTTCAAAACTACTGCTCAGTCCAAACAAAGCAAATGACATTTGTCTTATTGTGCAGTTGGTCCTGTTAAGTGTTGGTCCTATTAAGCGGAACAGATAATATGTACATATATATATATATATATATATATATATATATATATATATATATATGTAAGAAAACTATCATTGGGTAGATTCATTGCTACTCCATCTTTCATCATCAGCTAAAAGGTGGATTCATGATGTGTTTTGGAGGATGTTACTAATAAAACTTCACATCAACCACCCTGTCACATAATGCGACGTGGAGGTGTCAACTGAAGAAATTTTAATTGATTTGAGCAAGGGCAGACAATATATTTGTCACTCCAGCTTTAAACTTCATTACTGAACTGGAATAGAAAGAATAGAATGTCTCATTAAAAATAAAATTCTATGATCCTGAACCTTGTTTGATATTTGCCCACCCTTAATTCTCAACATCTTCCTAGACAGTGCATTTTGTAAGGGTGATGTAATTCACCCAACTCTAATAGTTAAAGTATTAGAACTTCCAACAAAGCAAATTGCATGGAGTAATTATTCATTGCTACCATACCTTTATCAAATGAACAAAAGAATGCATATGTCTCCCAACACCATACACTAACTAAAAACTGAATGAAAATGAAATCATATATAGCAATCATACAGAGGGGTATTAACTATAAGCTTTAATTTTCCACAATTTTGGACTAATGTCTTGATAATGGAAAATATCTCTCCATTGGAAACATTTTCTGGATCCAGCCCAGAATTTAATCGATTTTCACTGAGCTTCTTGGTCCTACCTTCTACAAAATGTCATTGTAAAAAAACTTTATGACGTATGGTGGGGAGAGATAAACAGATGGACTCAAATGATTATATATACCTCATCCAACTTTGTTAGCAGAGGTGAATAATTTCTCGACCACTAGGCATGAGAAGAAGTATCAAAATAATTTTTATAATGTATTGAATTGAATTAGCAGCAACAATTTTATTTCAATTTGTAATCATCTTTAACTTTTACTTTATGCATAGGCTATGAAAAAGAAAAGTTTAACTTGTAAATCCAAATTTTAAATCAACTAGTGGGAATATTGAAAAAAGTTATCTCCCTTTATGACTAAGAATGGCTAGATTTTAAATTTTTTTCAAATTGTTCTATTTCCATCTAACTTAAAAACTTGAAAGTGTGCGGGGAAAAATCATACGAAAGCTCTTGAGATGCTCATACTTGAAAATTGATACAAAGACTCTAAAAAGTATAATCACACAAAATATTGATCGGAAATTAACACAACTATGAAAATAAATAAAAAGTATAATCAAGTAGATGCACAACTAAATGGTTAGTTGCGTACCCAAGTGCAAAGTGACAATTCTTTCTGTAAAAGAGGCAAACAATGCACTCTAAGAAGGAAGCATGAATAACCAGTCGAAAAACTATACATTTGTCCAGAAGTGAGGAAAAAACTACTAGACAAAGAAAGATAATCAGCCTAGTGATCACATGGCTGAAAAGCCAGTGAGTGAGCAAAGATGAAGGGAAGTTAGAGCTTTTATAGCCAGGAGGGAGAAGAAAGTAACATCAGCAAATATTGGCCAGCTTTGGTGTTTTCATAGTTAGAACTATGTATTTAATTAGTTAGTTATGTACCTATTTTCGTATTAATTTTGACCAAATGGGCGTGACGCACTACAGTATTGCCTACAGAAGTGAAATCAACCTTTATTATTTTATATCTCTCTATTTGTCTTTATAATGTCACTTTCCAATTCAATTTATTAACATTATCGTTTTCACATGCTTCAAAATGGAAAAATGGGGACATAACCCAGCTTTTAAATATTTTATTACAAGAAATATAACGTAACAGGGAGGAAATTTTTCAGACCACAAAGAAAGTAAATTATCACTTGAAATAATGTATGTTTTGATGTTGAATACGTCTTTTAATGCAAATTGTATTCTGAGTTATTTCATAAACTATGGTAGAGACCAGGGTCGAGTTTTATAATATAGTTACATCGTAAATAGAACGCACCATGTAAAACCTGTCTGACATTTTTTTTCTGAAAATGGAAAAACGTACTTGAGATGTATTGAAAATGCACGAACTATCTTGATTAAGTGTATTCAGTAAAAAATTAGGGCATGCGCACATACAGAGTTTTTGGTACCGCTAAGAGAAAATAAAGGAAAAAACCAAGTCACGTAATTTGGGAATTTTTACCACACTCTCTGCGCTTAATTATACAATCTATTGATAAGAAATCAACGCAATGATGGAAATGAATAAAGAAGAAACTTTGATCTGCAAATTCAACCCAGTAATTGTTTGGTGAATTGATCAGAAATTAACACAATATTATAATGAAAATGTAAACCTGATTTTCCGAGCGTACTTAACATCTCTAGCTATTGAGTTAGCTGAAAATAAAAGGAAGAAAATTTCAACAATAAAGGGAGATAACTTTTATTCGGGATCTACAAGTTAAGCTATAAGAAAACAAAAATTCATAGTTTTATTTATATTCATATCGAAAATTTTACATGAAAGTGTTTAATCAATTTTTCGAAAGATTTAGTAGTGCTGCTTTCAGATTCTTTTCAATATTGAAGACCAACGAAAGTTATTTCCCTTGAAAATTGAATTCCCAACGAATTTTATCTCCGGTGGTAGAAAATAAATATTTTCGATTTAACCATGAATATGAAACCTAGAAATCGTCACTGTAATTATAATGAATAATTAAATTTAACTGATTATCTCACGATGAATGATATAAGTATTAAAACATTGCTTACCATAACAAGTAAAACTAAGGATTACTAACGAAGTAATCGTTTTTGAGATGGTAATTAAAAAACGAAAACTAAGAGATAATCGACTAAAATAAACTTGCATCTAGTTTTTCGTGAAATACAATTTTTTGCTAAAGTTACGAAAATGATTTTGATTAAATTTAATATTCAATTCAATTTACCACTAGTATAAAAAGAAAACTATTTATAACATAAAAGACATTTTCCAAATGAAATTTTGTTGGATGCTGTTCAATATTGATTTAATTGAAAAAAGTATTAATAGTCTTAGTGTAGGAGTAGAAAGCATTTTTCATATATTCGAAATTAATTTGAAAATAATACGTTATCATTGCAAATAAAGCTTAAAAAAGACTTGAAAAAAAGTCAACTATTTTTATGGTTACAAATGGCTGAAAATGGCTACATTTGTTTTCATCTTTCATTTCCAGCGAAGAAAAAAGTGCGTACGAAATATCATACGAAGGCTTCTGAGTTATTTAGTACAAAAACTGAAAAGACAAATTAGTGACCCTTTTTTCATTTTTGAGTTAGTATCTAAAACACGTTTTATTCATTTTCATTATTGTGTTAAGTATGCTCGAAATATCATACGAAATCATATCAACTAAGCAATGTTTAAATTTTCTTTTAATAGTTATTTATTTTCATCAGTGTGTTCATTTCTGATCAAAGCCAGCGCATTGATCCAAAATTATAGCTTTTGGGTGAATTTTTGTGCGTACTTAACATTTTCAGCCATAAAGTTAGAGAAAATGAACAAATAAAATCCATCCACTTCCAGATATTTTTAGCTACGAATGGAGATAACTTCGTTCAATATTTACACAAGCTGATTGGCAAGGGTTTCCAATAATTCTCTGCCATTGTATAAACAACTTTTTGCAAAAATAAATAAGGGATATTTTGGTTAGAGGTCAAGGGTTTGAAGAAATTATGGTTCTGAATGGATTGAAGATGGGTGCCTGTTGGAAATGTGGACCCACATGGATGTCAGACGAAATGTTGATGAAGGAAGGAAGAAGTACGGAGAGAATGCGCGCCAAATATGAACGAAAAGATTTGTCCTAATCTTAACAGTACGTTCCTAGAGTTTGGTGGCACCGGGGCGGTAACTCAGGATGTCATCCCCAGTGTTGTCAACTAAAAAAGATTTTCGCGCTAAATTGACTTTAAAAACCGTCAAAACCACCAAAACGTGCTAAAACACTGTCAGCTTTTAATGGCTATTTTAATAGTTGAGATGGCTAGAAAGTAGCTATAAATGTTCCCTCTGACAGAACAAGAAACTCGCCAAGTATAGCCCGAAGAGTTTGGCAACACCTGAACCCCCTTTCCGGAACTTGTCCTCTTCCCATACTATATCTTGAATTTTGGCGATCTTTCTGTACTGCAGGTGTTAAGTATACGTACCCTAAAAAACCCTAAATTTCCTGTTTGCATAATATATGAGGTGGATTTTTAATGCACATTGGGTTTGAAACTTATAAGACAAAAAATTATACTTTCAGTTATAGTTGAAATTTTTTATTTTTTCTCAAAGTGTTACTTGTAATGGATTGATATCTCCGGTCATTTAAAACAATAACACATTCACCTGACCATACATTTTTCTTCCTAATCAGTTTATTAAAACACACATGAATATACTGCTAGGTAAAATGCAAAAAAAAAATCAGTCTGGTAAGAAAATGTTTCATCAGGAGATAGCACACTTTGCTGGAACGCACAGGTTAGATATTTCTAAAACCTTTATCTACAGCAACAAGTACATCTAGATAAATTTTTTTTTTTTTTTTTTAAATAATCTCATCCGAGACTCAAAGGCAACTTTCTTTTCAGAGTAATAATTAGTGCTAAGATTTTGATGTAGACCATCCTAGAAGACAATGAATTTTGCATCTCACATCTTGACCTTTACCCTCTTCTATAAGAGGGTCGTATACCACTAGATCTTTGTCCAGTTCTCATTCTTCATTTTTGCAGAATGTGGGCTGTTCCAACAACTTAACTTTGCGCCACAACTATTTCACTTATGCACAGCCACATTCATAGATACACCAACATACAAACCAACACTAGTTTCTTGTACATGCGTATGACCATTTTTAACTACAAATGAATATTATGCACTTATGTCTACATTGAACTATTAACAACATTATTCCAACAAGTAGTAAAACAACTTTTAAAGCACATTCTCTTCTTACTTCTTCGAATGAGAATAACAATCAATTAGATTGAATTGAAAAAAATTCAAAATGAATTGAATTAATTTCATGAAGAAAACAAATACAACTATCATAACGCTTGGAGTTGAAAACGGGAAGTTGATGCTATTTCGTTTACGTGAGAACAGATATTACACTTCGATCTTGAACTATATTCCACAAAAAGCTGGACCACTAATCTAGAATAGTGCCACGAGATCAATGTAGGGTGAGGTCGAAAAATAGCGAGATGCAACCGAACTGCCGTTTGATGGTTCGTTGAATGCAGCAAATTGACTTATCTACCAAACTCCTGTCACTCTCAGACATGTCTCGTTTTTCTCACCAGGGTTTTGGTTGGTAACAATTTTGACAATTTCACAAA
This sequence comes from Thysanoteuthis rhombus, assembly GCA_963457665.1. Classification (NCBI taxonomy): domain Eukaryota; kingdom Metazoa; phylum Mollusca; class Cephalopoda; order Oegopsida; family Thysanoteuthidae; genus Thysanoteuthis; species Thysanoteuthis major. The sequence goes on along the minus strand of OY735210.1, from coordinate 60,284,199 downwards.
TGAAATGTCCAGTTAGGGGGATAGAGCACTAATGTGGCCATGAATAAAAGTTTTGAAGAATCCATAAAACCTTCAGTTCAAGGTCCGCGGAGGACAAAGCACATCACTTCAGAGATAACAAGGCTAGGTGAATTTCAGTTTATTTAATTACCAAATATATAAATCAGAAAATATTGAAAAAAATTAGGCAGTCATAATGGTATCACTGTCTAGTGGCGTCACCTGGACGCAGGCAGCCTCTACCGTCGGTTCGACAGTAGTCCAGGATAATTTCCCATAGAGTGGCTTTGCTAGAAAAAAATAGATGAATAGACAATGTACATCGTTTTTAAGAGAATTTTGTTGGCTTTTCAAAGTTGGATCTTGTCAATTCATATCTGTTGGGAAAAAAAGTTACTGACCAAATTGTAAAGTACGGTATTTTGATCAAAGCAGAAATGCCTTTTTTAAGAAATGGGCAATAACAACATTTATAAGTACTTTTTAAAGTCATAAGATGACCTAGATTGGAAAAAAATATGCAGTGATCAAAAGTAAAGCCCACACCTTGAAGGTTTAGGAGAATCAAATTTTCAAAACATTTGGCCAACCGAGGGGTGAGAAAATTCAAAATGGTGGATTCCGGACAAAAAATTCAAAACTTTTGAATTTTTTTACACTTGCAACCAACAATAGCTGAAACTCAATGATCATTACATGGAATGATGATTTCTTTCAGTAATTCATATCTTATTATAAGGTGTAACTAACAATAACGATTAATTTTGTTATCCAAGTGGGTAAAAGTAAAAGTTTGTTAGACGAAAAGTTTGACAAATGGAAACACATTTGCCAGCTACAGGAAAAGAAACGGGATATTTGTAGTTAGTGTTGATTTGAAATCGCGTGGGAACTTTTTGATAGAAGCATAAAGTTGAGATTTTTTTAATGAATCCACAATTACTTGAAAAAAACCCACTTGTCGTCAATTTTTTCCATTGCCCGGTGTGTATAATTTTCCAGATTGTGTCCAAGATGGTTGCGAAATAGTTATTATGCCCATTACTCATTCATTATTCACGCTAGACATTTTTTCAACGATTTTCGTAGTATCAAGTGTGCTCGGTAACACATTAAAAGTCTACGACAGTTTGACAAACAAAAACGTGTAATTTTCAAGAGGATGTACTTCAAGAATATAATTACATTTACACAAAATATCATTGAAATGCATTGAGAATTTTTCGAGGGATTGTGTGGGAAGGCATGATTGAATACAGAAAGGTATGAAGAAAAAAAACGAAAAATATGCATACATATCTCTCAATACGAAAACCAATTCTTGGATCTGCCCAAAAATGTAATCATTCCTTTCTTACAACATTCCCTACCTTTCCACAAAATTTCATTGACATTCATGGAGAACCTTTGGAGATATTGTATAGAAAGACGGGCAAAAATTCATGAAAGATATGCAAATATCTCTCTCAGTCAAAAACGAATTTATGGTCCGTCTCCAAATCTAATCATATATTCCATGATTGGCACTTCACCCTTTCACGAAACAGGTTAAAATTAATCGGGAACATCCGGAGATATCGTGACGACGGACAGGAATGAAAACAGAAATTTATGAAAAGCAAATATCTTTAAATCAAGAGAAAATATCTGGATCCACCGCAAAATTCAATCACTCACAATCACCGTACAACATAGCCCACCCATCTACAAAATTTCATTTAAATTCATAGAGAACTTTTGAAGATATCGTGTTGACAGGAGCGAATACAGAAATGTAATATGTACTGAAACCGACAAATATCTCCATCAAAAACAAATCCCTAGATCTATCTCAAATTTAGTTACTTTGGTATCCTTGCTCCTTGTCTTACCCTTCGACAAAATTTAATTGAAATCCACTGAGAACTTCGATAGGTATCACACAGACAGACATAAATTTCGTTTTTCTCTTCATACATTCCTATATTCAGTTATGTCTGTCCACATACCTCTGGAAGCTCTGAATGAATTTCAATGGTATTTCATTCTCGTGCAAACATTTTAACGTAATGCTTCGCCGTTTAACAGTTAAAAATGTACAGATGTTCCAGTTATTGAGGCTCTGTTAGAGGGAAATGACGATGTGAGATATGTTCTGAATGCTCTTGTTTTACAATATCAGTATTATATTATCATCGAGATTATTGTTGTTTGTTGGCTGAAAGTGTAAAAAACGAAAAAAACAAGAAATTTGGGTTGAAGACCTGATATTTTGATTTTTTGTACACTCTGGTTGGCCAAAATTTTTCTTGGTTATATTTTTGAATAACTTCAAGGTATGGGCCTCAATTTAAATCACTGCATATTTTTCTTTTAGGTGATTTTATAAAGATGTATTTGAATAATGATGGTTTTATCCATTTCGTATGGGATTTCCGCTTTTTACCATTGTTAGGTAAAATACCCTACCTCACGTTTTGACCAGTAACTTTTTGCCCAGCATGATATGAATTGACAAGATCCAAAATTGAAAAGCCTATAAAATTCTCTTTAAAGCAATACTCATCATCTAATTTTTTTCAATTCCCACCAAAAATTCTACGAGACTAGAATGGAGTTGTTTAATGTTTTGAGTTAGTTACTATTTTGTCTACGTAGTAGTCCGTGAGTATGGACCACGTGTATTCGTGGTAAAAAAAGGGGGCGGGAACCCATTGACATGTTCACATTTTTCTTATAGCTCAACGATAGCCTAACGACATTTCGGTTTTCTGCTTACCAAAGAGCGTGTCAAGGGCAGATAACTTAGCTCTATTTAAACCCAAGCAACCGGCTAGCCTAGAACATTCTTAAAGATGGCGACCGACCCGAAACAGCTGGCTATAAGCGAGAAAGAAAAAGGCAATGCTTGTTACAAGAGAAAAGAATTTGTAAAGGCCTTGGAACACTATGATGCAGCAATTAAACACGATCCCACCAATATTTCTATCATGACCAACCGAGCTGCTGCTTACTTCGAACAGGGCAAGTATGAAGCGTGTATCAAAGAATGTCAGAATGCTGTTGATGTCGGCCGCGAAAATAAAGCCGACTATTCCCTAATCGCTAAGGCTTTATGTCGTATAGGCAATGCTTACCTTAAACAAGATGACCTTGAAAATGCCTTGACTTACTATAACAAATCCTTATCGGAACACAGAACCCCTGATGCGGTTAAAAAAGCTTTAAGCGTTGAGACTCGAATCAAGGAAAGAGAGCGGCTAGCTTACATTAATCCAGAGATAGCTCTAGAAGAGAAAAACAAGGGGAACAAGATGTTCCAAGAAGGAAAATTTCCTGATGCAATTAAACACTACAATGAAGCCCTCAAAAGAAACCCAGACGATGCCAAAATTTACAGCAACCGATCGGCGTGTTACATGAAATTAATGGAATATTCACTGGCTCTGAAAGATGCTGACAGTTGTATTAAAATTGACCCTTCGTTTGTGAAGGGTTATCTTCGACGCGGAGCCACCCTCTTAGCAATGAAAGAACCCTCAAAAGCAGCTGATGCTTATTCCAAAGCCCTAGAACTCGATTCTAAATGTCAAGAAGCCAAGGAAGGTTACCAGAAAGCTGTGATGGCCCAGAGTACCGACCCGGAGACCGTGAAGAAGAGGGTGATGAACGACCCTGAGGTCCAGAAAATTCTTACCGACCCTGCCATGCAAATGATCCTCCAACAAATGCAAGAGAACCCTGATGCAATCAAGGAACACCTGGCCAACCCTGACATAAGGAGCAAGATAGAGAAACTTCTCGAGTGTGGTATTATAGCCATACGTTGAACATGAGGGAGAACATTGAAGAATGAAAAGAGGTCTGATCTCAAACTCATGTTGAACCCTTTTTTTTTCTTTTTTTTTTTTCCCCATGTATTTTGTATGATGATGTTATATCAACAAAAAAATCCATGTCTTTTTTTTCTGTCCACTCTTGTTGCCTCTATTACAGTCATCAGCATTATTATTATATCAATATTAATTATTAGCTGTTAATTCTTAACGATAATAATACAAAAATATTTTTACTATGGACAGTGCTGGTAATGTTGCAGTACCTTGTCATTGAATGATAATGAAAGTCTAAATAATCGTGCTGAAGAGGAAAAGTGGAGATGAAAAAAAAGCAGAACACCTTTTCCCCCTCTTTTCTGCTAATGTATCACGGCCACTTAAAATAAAACAAGGAGCTAAACAATAATGGTAAAGTTTTCATTTTAAGATGTAACATGGTTTGGTCACTATTTATTCATTTTTTTTCCATAACCAAAAGACTTTTAGCAGCGTGGACGACTTATAGATATAAACATTTATCATGCATAAAGTACATTTTTTTTGTGACCACCTTAAGTTCATGTTTACTGTTATTTTGATCATTTTGTGGAATTAAATCACTTTTGACACTTCATCCTCTTTATTCATTTTTCTAGAAATTGTCTCATTTAACGTGCATTTTTTTTATGGAGTGTGTAATAAGAAATTGCAATTTTTTATTTATTTTTTTTTTTATTTTAAAAACCTTTTCAAGCCCCCCTGCCGTGTCATAATTTACCCCATTTTTTACGATTAGTAGGATATATATTCCCCGAAAATCTCTAGAAGCCTCTAGTGAGATATGTTGGGTTAGTCTTGAAAGGGTTTTGAAAACATGAGACGTGGTCGATATCAGTATTTTACTCTTGAGTTGAAAATAGGCGTAGACATGATCCATCTGGATTCACATAGCTTCCGGTTTCGGTTCTTCGGAAAAAAAAGTTGAAGTTTCTGGAATATTAAACAGGACAAAAAATGTACACATTTCTTCCATACTAGGAAGATTCTGGAATTTCTCCCCCCCCCTTCTTCCTCAGTTGCGATTTATTGGGAAAATTTACTGCTACAAACAAACCACGTGTTTTCATCTCCCTAATATTATTTTATATTTTCTCTAGTGTGATTGAAAATGACCAGGATTACAATCTTCAGTAGTTAACTATCTCAGTTGGAATATATGTCAGATAGATGAAAAGATCAACTTGGGTTTTTCTCTCAAGCCGAAATTTGAATATTTTTATTTATTTATTCATTTTTTTTTTTATACAAATCTTTTCTGGGTCCTTAATTTCTTGTAATTTTCTATTTTTTGAAAATTGACTGATATGTAAAAAAAACAAAAACCCTAAATTCAAGGATTTCATTTTTTTCTCTTGGGTGTCCTGCGTTAATTTAATTGTATTGTTTTTTGGAAGTATTTTTCTTCTATCGTTTTCTTCCTTAGTAAATCTCATCTATGAAAAGAAAATGATGGTAAAAGTTGTTTTTTAAATCTTTCTTTCCTATTCGTCTCTAATCGTAGTTTCGTAAAAAAAAAGAAGAAAAAACACCCTCTGACGATGTCTTAATTTCTCTGCACTGAATCTTGTTATACCACAATCAAGAATTAAAGAAAAAAATTTTTTTAATTTTTTTTATTCAAGAAACTTATGTACTAAAGGAATTCTTTCAAGTTCGTTTTTTATATCGTATCCATGACAGTTTGCTGTTTCTCATCCCCTCCCCAAAGGAATTGCAATTTTGTTTGTAAATGAACACTTCGCTTCGGTAAAGGTCATTTACGTATCCGATGAGGTTAATTAGATCTTTTTACCAACGTTATTTAATGTGATTTTACCGTAGAAGAAAGGGACTAAACTTGCATATGAGTCAATATCCTCTTCAATTCGAAGTATTTGAAAATATAGATAATTTCCTGATTGTTGTAGTTGACACTGATTTCAGCAATCATATTCAAGTAATCAATGTTTATCAACACTTTTAAGTTGTAAGGATTTTTTACAGCTTTTTTTAATCTGGGTAATTTTTAAAAAATCCACAATTTTAGCAAATTGAAAATATTCCTATTTTTTTTTTTGTCTTTTAATTTGAAAAAATATTAGCTCATGACCCGTTGATTTGCTGATGGTTATCATGGATCATCAAAACGGCCTTGACTGGTGACTGCTACTGATACTATAAGTGCGATGTGTACGATAATACGGAAGGGGGAAGGCAGTTTAATAAGATGTATAGGAAAGGGGGCTGATGGCTGTTACTACTGGTACCACAGATAAGACGGCTTATGTAAGGGTGAATCAACATGTATTGCTACAAAATCATAGATATTTTTGTTTAATAATGGTTTTTATGTGAAGCTATATCTTCTCGACACCCCCCATCTAGGTCTAGATTCCTGAAGGTAATGTTTCCATACCTCTAACTCTGCACTGAAGAATTCTGCTCTCTTCTATTTACTGTGTCAAAACAGCTGTTTCAGCATCATTAGGGGTCTCAAATCGTGTTCTTTTGAGTTTTTGGAACCAAATCTGTAGGGTGGATGGGGAGAGTTTTCCCAACAAAATTCTTGGAGTCCCTTGAAGCATAACTTGCAATGGAAAAAGAACCCCCTGGTGCAACTTATCTGGCCATTTCTTTGCAGATGCATTTTTTTTCTCAATTCCATGATTTATGAAGATTTTCACTCTAGTTTTGAAAATTTGATGTTACCTTATGAATTTGGAGAAAAAGATAAGTGTTTCAATTATAGAATTTGTTTACAGCCATATTTATATATAATATATATATATATATATATATATATGTATGTGATTTTTTTTTTTTTCTTCGTGGCATCTATTTTCAATGCAGTTGCTACTGAAAAATGTATCCTCAACTTTAGATTGAGAACAAAATGTTATTTACATTATATATTGTAATATTGTAATTTCTATTTAAAAAAAACAAACAAACCCCAAAACAGATTATTCATTGTTTCAGGTGATACCAACTTTTGACTGAATAAGGTAGTAAACTTGCATCTACTGAACTGAACATTTAATAAGGCTGTCAGTTTGTTGACCATCATAGATGGATGGGCCTGAATGTGGGTGGCAAATCCAATTCTTGAGGTGCACAATCAGGGGCCACTGTTGTGCTGTGGATACTGATGAGGCCTCTAAGTGTTCTCTGCGCTGATGATCTGCTCTACTTCATCCAGTTATTACTCATATCTGGAATGTGGCCTTCCTTTCAGATTAAGCTTATTCAAAATTTATTTTATCTTAATTCCTGACAAATCTATAGTTTTGATCTTGATGAAATTTCACTTGGCTTTCAATTTTGAAGATTTGGAAATTGCAATTCTCTCGAAATTTATTTCAAATCACATGAAGCCATGATTTATATGCAAACAGTAGTTAGTAAACAATAACTTCAAAGAAAAATTGGCAATCATTTGAACTATTCAGCTTTTTTGTACGTGTGACTCTTACATTTTTTAATTTTCATTCTATCTTCCTGTCTATTTTCCCTCCCCACCCACTCTTTAATGTAATGAACAAGTGCTTGAATGGGAGCAAAAAGGACTCCACCTTCACTATAACGTTTGTTCATTCATTATTCCTCCCTCACAAAGCCCTGAAGAAAAAAAAAATTCTGTTAATATAGACATGTTCCATTCTATACTAGTGTTTGAGCTTTTTGTTTGTTGCTTTTTTCTACTAGAACTAGGCCTATCGACCTTATATCCTCTCATAAGTGACCTTGGATACAGTTTCTGGCCACAATTCTGCACCTATGAAACTTAACTCAATAGGGGTAAATGTAATGCTAAGTTGATCACTGATGTCTCAACAAGTCATTTCTACCCAATTTTCAGATTTGTAGGCCATATTCCAAGTTTTTGCAATAATTTTGCACCTCTGGAAGTGAAACTTGGTATAGGGGTAAATTTTCTCCTGGCTAAGGTCATTGGCAATGTGAGATTGACCTCAGGTTATTTCTAGCCAATTTTCTGAGATGTTAGCTATCTGGTGGGGGGGACTCATTTGAGGTCATTTTTAGCAATTCTACCCCCCCCTTCTCTCCCCAAGTTGTTGGCTACAGTTTTGCCCTTAGGGTGCAGAAATTTTGCATAGGGGTACATCCTCAAAGCAAAAGTTGAAGGCAATGTGAGGTTGATGGTGCAGGTGCACCCAATTGGAGAAACATTTCTGTAGTATCTAACCAAGTGCCAACATCATTTGCTCTTTTTTTGTGCATCAGAATATTTCTTCCAGTAGAGCTGCTTTTTCATATGTATATAGTGTAAGAAGAAATACATCAAAGGACATTTTCCCTGGTCGGTTAAAGTTATTTTTCCCGCGTGCAACCCTGTGAATAGATAATAAATTACTGAATATGCCAGTGTAGAAGTTGACCCCCCCCCAAATAAAAAAACAGAGTTAATTAAGTTTAGTTCAATATTCACCAGATAAGTTGACTCAACTAAAAGCATCATTGTGACACAACAAAATGATATAAACCATAAGGGAAAACACTTGAGGCTTAAAAAGTCAACTTATATGCCATTATATACAGAAAATATTTGAGAGTAATATCTTTTCAACAGCCATGGAATTTTCATGAGTCCAGCAATTTGTTGAAATCAATCAAGTTCTGTAACAAATACTCCAAATTAGCTTTATGCTCATGTTCTCTCATCTTAAGAAAAAATTTTTACATGTGCACTTGTGATATTATTGGAAATGAATTTAGAGATTCATTATATTTTAGGCCTATATTTACCCCCCTTCCTCCCACATAGAATCATTGAGCTGCATTGTGGTTTTGGTAGCAAGGTTTCATGGAGTGGAGTTGCTAGGCCCATGCCCAAGATGGACTACCCATAGCTGGGGTAGTGGTGGATTAATCTTTTCCAAGGGTATTAGTATGAAGTGAATATAAGCAACTCAAACTTGAGCCCAGTCTGCTGTTTCTGTTTTCCATGACGGTAACCTGTTAAGTTGGAATGATCCAGACAATAAAATAGTTTTATTTTATAATTTTGCTAAAATGTAATAGATTTATGTACATATTTTGTTGTGTACCTGTCTCTGGGGCATAGATGCTAGATCTTTTCTTTTTTTTTCCCACTAGATGATAAGCTAATACAGCCATTTAGACTCAGATCCCTTTTGATGAACAAAAATGTCACTATTCCAAAATTGTAAATGTACAAATACAGCATGAAGCATACACTTAGAATTTTAAATTTCAAAATTCAACCAAATTTTTCCCTGGTGACAGACCTGTCTATGATGACAGAATCCAAAAATGTAAACACAGCCATAAACTACTTAGAAATGTTCTTCAAGTACGCAAAAGTATTTGTTTGTTACAGCTAACTTTATTTTCTTGCAGTTATGACCAAAAATTATATTTTCAAAGAAGGTATCCATTCATTTCAGTACGTTTTAAGGGTTAAAAAGTAGATGCATAAATTTTCTTAGAAATAGTTAATAAGGACTTACAATACTGCATCTTCTGAAAAGTAAATTTGTTTGAAATGCAGTAAATTAGAAAAAAAAAATTATCTAAAATATCGTTATGGAAATAATTTTTAGTTGATCTTGTACAATGTTTCTTCCTTTAAATAACGCAAAGAATATTAAAATACATTCAATTTCATGAACTTCATTAAACTTTTCATGTTTTGTTTATACTTTACAGCATATGATATGGTTTTTCTGTGCTCCTTGAAACTCAGAAATATTCCAATCAAATTATTAAAAACTGATATGTGAATGGCAAGGGATAACTATTCCATTTTATTGTCTTTGAATATTTTGCTTTTTCTATGTTAATAGTCATTAATTGACATATTTCATGGAGAGTAGTTGATAGTGTATATACTTGGATATTTTTGAGGGAAAATTTCTCAGGAATACTTAGTTATACACACTGTTGACGTACAGTCATTCTTAATTTTTTTTGGCTATGCCTCCCTCTTCTTATTTTCCAGGGCCCTCTGCCAGACAGGGATATAACACAAACAGATACTCAGAATTCATTATCATCATTTTACCAATTGTCAAAAAAGTAAACACAGCCATAAACTATTCAGGGATCCTATAAAGCAGTGGAAAGTAGTTGCTAGTTTAGAATTTTGGTGTTCGAGAGATGGATAAAGCAGTTTTTCATGTTTCTAATTATTGATGTGTTCATAAATTTGGTTTAGTTTAAAACTATCAGGTGATTGGTCATTTTAGGTGTTAGGTTGGTGATGCCCTGTACCATAAATTTATCTCAATGGAAACTAACACAAGACATTCAATCATCAGTCTTGTTTTTGTAACTTTTGTAATATCAGTAGAGAACAAATAAATGTACTTCATCTGTAATGAAAGAATTGGATGTCATTGCTTTTGTTGAAATGTCACTTTAATTGATGGGTTTAGGCTTAGTGCTTTGAAGTGAACATCTAGGCTAGACAAATTGTTCATACTCAAGGTCCATTCTTTAATTGTTTGATTTACTTCTGCTGACAAAATTGGATGAAGTAAATATATTCAAGCCTGCCTGTCCATACAATGTCTCTAAAGTTCTCTATGATTTTTTTCTGGAAAGATAGGTCATGGATTGAGGGAGAATTCATCAAATTTTGGGGTGGAAAGTTTCTTCATGCTTTTAGTTATTCATTCATATTTGTCCAAACAATATTTCTAAAAGTTCTCTATGAATTTCAATAACATTTCATTGAAAGGTTGGCCATGGACTTGAAAAGACTTGTTCTAATTCCCTTGTATCATTGAGATATACAAACTGATTTTCATTCACTTTTCATTGACAATAGTATTGGCACAGGTATGCTCTCTCTCTCTCCTTTCTGAATTTACTAAGAAATAAAAAAACACTCATTGATTGCTTGTAAATGTTAGAAACAGGTGCCACCTTCTTTCATTTTCTGACTAAGACATTATTGGATTATCTAACACTTCAATTCATACAGAAGAGGAAAAAGGGAAATAAAAGGAATTGTTGATCAAACAGGATAGGAAATACTTTCAATTGTATCTACATCTCGAACAAATACTTGACAGTCCACTTATAATTCATATCAAAACTTCAGCAAATATTTGTATTTAATTTTCTGCAGTTGGGTTTCTGATTCATTAATTTTGAATAAGGAGACAATCGGAAAAATGTACACAACTGGCTGGGCTATTTCATTGGTTTCTGTAATTGCAACTGAGCAAGAAGCAAGGTAGCTCTTATCAAATGTACTGGTCCCAGAACTGCCCCATGTCTTGGAAACTATAGAAGGTTGAAGGATGCAGTTTTATGATTTGACAAGACATGTTTTGTTAATTTTGAAAAATGATGCAACCTGGTCCAGCCTGTTATCAAGCTTTTTAGCGTGATTAGAACACTACTGGAGAAAGAAATTAATAGCCCATACAAGATTGATTGCATTTATGACAGGTGTGATTGTCCAGAGTAGTTTGAGAATTAGTGTTTTTTCTGAGAAAAGTAATTTTTGGTTTTCCTTGTTTTCACGGGTATAAAATATGGTAGTTTGGTAATTTATTTTACAGGAAATTTTAGTGTAATTCAGGAATGTATGGAGATTTTTCTGAGTGTTTTTACTACATTCATTGTGTAAGCAAGGCATGGTTGCCAGATTTGGGTACAAGTAGAAGATAAGGTAACTTTTGAAAAATGTTGGCTACTTTTTCAATCATCAATATCATTTTCAGCCATTATTTTACCTGAAAAATGTATGATTTAAAAATGAAAATATTGAGATTGAATTTTTAATTTCGTATTTTAAACAAAACTTGGTTTAAAGAACCTAAAAGCAATTTTTTCAAATTTTGGTCCAAGTTTGAGGTGAGTTTTTTTTTTTTCGATATCTCACAGTATGGTCATGTTATATATCTTCAGGAAGCTCTTTCAAATACTGATTAATATTCACATGAATCATGGTAATGAAATCAACAGAATTTGTGGTCAATTTGGCTTTAGGAAATTAAACAATGGATTTTGTTTATAATCTTTATTCTTTTAATACAACAGATTTTGATATGAAGAAAATGGATATTTGAAAAGAGTTATAGAATGAGATTATTTGCCAATTTTGGTCTTTTTATAAGTGCAAAGAGACTAAAAAGCAACCTTATTCTTCCTACAACTACATGATTTTATCTATTAACATTCAAACCCATTACTTTATTCCATTTCAAGCTACTTTTAGCAATGCCTCCACAATTATAGGAACTCAAAAACTCCAGTTTTATGCCTATGTCTCAGGGAGAGGTAGAAGTGAGGGCAGTATCTATTCAGGATGATGGAAAATGATTAAATTACAGAACAGGATATCATACAGTTTGAAGATACTAAGGGATTTGTTGCAGCCATCTATGATAGGAATTGGTAGTTTGGATGTGTGCTGGAAAAATATCCAGAAAAGTGAAATTGACATTTTTACGACCAAAAGGTTGTCTATATTAGGAGAGATCAAAATTTTAGCATATGGTGGCAGATATCAAAATTTTCCACTTTGAATTTCGTAATTTGAATTCAGTAGAACTCTTATAGCACAAGTTCCCATCATATGTACACCATAAAATTTGTAGATACCCTGCTGTAAGCCAGACAAATCATTTGTCACAACTTGAAAAATAATTCAAAAATTGAATTTTTGGCAAAGTTCAGAGGGACGTATCTGTAGAAACCTCAAAGCTAGAAATGTAAAACAGGTGCCATTCAATTCAAGATCTATAAGTGTACCAAGTTTTAAAAATTGTGATGGTCATGGTCTGCTTGTTGATTTGACACAGTTTAAAGACCCATATTCACGGTTTTCTAATTACAGGTGGAAAGTCAAAATCCAGTTTAACATTATAACCACATTAGAAACTCATCTGAAGAAAAGTTTATCATTAAAACTGACAAATTTTCGGATGGTTTAGTTTGAAAGCTTATGAAATTCAAAGGAGAAAGAAACTTTCTCTGTCAGTGTTTGAACTTGGCCCTCAAATTACATTTCCCCCTCTACTATTGAACCGCCATGACATTGAAACTACAATCTATTGCCCCCCTCCTATTAAAAAAAAAAGCAGTGACCCCCACCCTGCACATGTGAATGTTAAAATAGATGATTAAAAAAAACAGCGAGTATTTTAAAATTATTTACATTTAGTACAGTATAAAATGGAGTAATTTCCTATTTTATGTACATAAAATACATCTCTCATAAGAATTTTTCTTTCCTTTCAATTTCAGGTGCTTTCAATTCATTAGACTTGAAAACCATTCAAAAAATCTTGAGTCTTGAGGAAAAATGAAAATAATGTACCACGAAGGGAGTTCTATATATAAAGAAAATATAATGCTAAACTGGGTTCTTAATTTCAACCTTTTTGACAGAAGTAGGGCTAATATAACCCCATGTTAAAAAATGACACAAGCCACAGGATGTTAAAAAATGAAAAGAGATGAGAAAATTCATAAAATGTATAATCAGATTAAAAGAAGATAATTCATATCAGCTGTCCTTCCATGAAAATGTTGGTGAGTCTACAGTTCTGTATTATTGTAGTTTTGTAGTACATGGGGACTGTATATCACATCACTTTTAGTGACAATATTCTTACTGATTTAAATCATGTTCGCCTGTCTGTCCACACAATATCTCCAAAGTTTTTCAATGAATTTCAATGACATATTATGATAGGGTAGGCTATGGGCTAAATAAGAATTAATTGAATTTTGGGGTAAATCCAATTTTTTTGATTGAGAGATCTTTCATATCTTACGAGTCTGAAATATGCAAAATCGAAACTCGGTTTCCTCCTGCACATCATAGCTATACATGAGTTGATTTTCATTCAGTTTTTAATTAGTATATGGTATTGGCAGAGTGTATGCTTTATTGTTATCACCAATTTCAAAGAATTCATTTTTATTCAGTCATCCAGATTTTGTTTTATCTTTTTGGATATGAAAACCATCAAAAATATTTTTATTGGAATAATTCATAAGTAATGAGGATTCTAATCATGGTTACTTTATCAAAATCCAGTCTTTCTCAATTTAATTAATTCAAAATTAATTGAAAAGTTTTTAAAGAATTTTAAATTTTTTATAATGAATTTAAAGATATAATATAAATTATTCAAATTTTTATATACTTTGTTTAATGTTATCACTGATCTGATATAAAAAAAATATATAAATAAGAAGAAACCCTCTTTGCTGCCTATTTCTTCTCCCCTTTTAAGGTTTCTGCAGCTGTGAACGTTCATTGGAATGCAGGGTGGAGATAGCCATCTGAAATGAACACACAGATGCTGGGCAATGACCAGGATCAAACAGTTCCATCAATGAACTACTATGAATGTATTATTCATGCTGCAACACCTGTTGCATACTAACAAGAGGAACTTTTGCTGTGGAGCCAGCTTTGGCCCAGTGTTTGAAAAATCAGATACAGAGACAACAAACAAACTCTCCCTTACTTGAATGTAAATGAACAACGGTGGTTTCCACGTTTAATGTGAGGACTCAATCAGTTATTTAAACTTGCTGCTTCAATAGAAAATCTAAATGTGGATATTATTTGTGTTCAAGAGCAACGCTTCAATCACAACAAAATTACCTAAAAAATGCTATGAAGTGGGTAAAGGATGGACCTTTATATCGGTCCATTTTGGAGAATTCCAGAAATTCAACAATTGGAGACATTGGCGTGCCAGTCCTTGAGCATTGAAATCACTCATTAGCATAGAAAAAAATCTACTGTAAAATGATCAATGTCACTTCCAACAGCAATCCTTTTACAAATCTAATATCTTGCTACAGCCCTATCAATGTAAGTGAGGAAGATGAAGTTGCTGATTTCTACTGTGAGCTTTCATGACTTGTCCTCATGATACCAAAAGATCATCTTTTGATCATTTGATCATTGCATTGTATCTATCTGAATAAGTACCAGGTAACAAAAAGACTTCAGATTTCCCCCTCATGAGTGATCTCAACTCAAAAACCCTGTCATCCTCCAAAATTATATCATTCTATTTAGAAATGAATATGAAGCCCTACACATGAGGAAGTGGGCTAAAGATATATCCCAATAAGAACCAAAATAAAATGATGAGTACCATGGGAGATAGCAGCCCCAAATGAAAAAAAGACTCCATTTCAAAACACATGCTCAAACTATTAAATTCAAAGAATAACAGAAACATCAATAACACCCATGAACTTAAACCACAATCATACATCAACAGCGAAATAAAGACCATTACAAATGCAGCAGCTAACAATCATTTTTAGCATGGCAAACTGTCAATGAAAGTAGTGGGAGGAAAACCACCAAAAGTCAACATAGATGAAATAGATGGAAAGAACATTTCAAAAGCCTTCTTCTCTGAAGAAGGCTTCACCCTCAGTTTCTAACCAACCTATAGAGACCATCACACTTGGAGATTTATTGCCCAATGAACTTAATGAGGTACCAAAGAATATCAAGAACAATAAAGCATCAGGACTCAACAGCGTCCTGCTTGAAGTCTGGAATTTAAATGATTTACTCCTCCAATTTTGCAATAATGCACCTACAACCAAAATCAAAATAAGCTGGACTGAGTGATGCATTTTACCTTTTCCGAAGAAAGGTGATTTAGGATTAACCAAAAACTACAGAGGCATCATCTTAAAAGCAATAGCAATGAAAATCTACCACAAATGCTATTGAATTAGACTTAAACAAAAATGGAAAAAATCCTTAGAAGAAACCTAAATGAATTCAGGAAAAATAATTCAACTGTTGGCCAGATTTTGACTGCTTGAAGAATAATCAAAGGAGTCAGATCTAAATATCCAAAGGCTGTCCTACTATTTGTAGATTTCTTGATAGTCTTTGACTAGGTTCATAGAGGCAAAATGGAGGAAATACTTCTTGCAGAAAGAGACAATAAATGCAGTTATGATGCTCTGCAAAAACATACGAGCTTAAGTAAGCTCACTCAACACTGACATTAATTCCTTTGATGTAAGGAATACTGCAAGTAAATATCTTTGAGAAAAATCAGTGAGTTTTACTGCCTATATTTTGTGGCATTAATACTGGTACCAGACCTCTTATCCAGAAAGCTTTGGACTTTAGGGGGTCCACTGGCTAAATATATACTTGGAATATCAAATGAGCTATCAAAAGTAAAGCGTGAAATTACATTTAGCTGATACAGCAGAAGTAGTACGATTCATTAATGTATCACAATATTTTTTGCTTTCAAATCATATTTCCAAGTTAGAATCATTATTACATGAAATCAATATTTTGCAGTTATCATTGTTGTGTCATGAAGTTCACAACTCCGAATATTGATGATGAGAAAGAATCTTCTTAATCAATTGAATTTATTTGAAGAAATTCATGAACATTTTTTCGTTTTACACGTACCTTAAAAGTAAAATTATAATTTGAGTTTCTGACTTGAAATAAAATTTCCATGAGTACAAAATAACCATGCCTTAAAAAACTTCATTCTTGAATGAACATATTGAAGTGGGTTCATTAATCGAGTTTTTATTTATATTTTTTTTTAAAAATTGAATTTCACACATTAAATTTCAGACTAGTACAAAGGCTACCCGCCCAGGGCAAATCCAAGTTTTCGGAAAGTCAAAATTAATTAGGGTATGTAATAAAATGAACAGTGAAAAGAAATTTTATTCAGCAGAAAGACCTTTACAGTTGTACCATGTGTTTAATTAGAAAATAACCACCAGATCTACCAAAAAGTTAACGATGTTCATGGCTAAAAACACACATAAAAAAATTTGAAAGAATTGGAAAAAAAACGCACTCTGCAAAAAGAGAAATATTCAGATTTACAGAGTAGCTTCCCTTGGACTTTTCGGTCTAGTAACAAAGATATCTGGTTTTCTTGTAATTCTATTTTTTTCTAGCAGCCTGATACCTGTATTACTTTTGGAATATTTTTACCTGCAAAGAAAAAAAGGTGATTAATTTTTATTCAATGAAAAGAAAATATTGTAGTGATGTCATGTGTAAATGTGAAAAATAGTATATTTTCATGTGTTGGTTCAATATTCGTAAATAGAAATGGAACATTATGAACTATGAACTAATATTTTACAATGATTTAGAATATAATTTTCATTTATTTATTTATAGTCAACAAATGTAGAATGCACCTGTATATCGTAATGCTCGATAAAAAAAGTTGTTTTTATCAAGTGTTACAATGTCAGCAAAGTCTGCATAGATGCCTAAATTCTCATCTGTTTAATTTCTTATTTATTTCTTCCCAATCCAATAAATAAAAGATTAAATGATCATCATTTGGTACAGTTACATCAGTCAGTTGTTTGTGTCCGATTGTGTGCAAGTTTTGTAACTCTATGGCAAAATGTGCAAGTTGGGGGCAAAAGTTATTCTCGACCATCCTCTATGAAATTAGTGGGATGACTGAATACATTTCTTATTTATTTTAAGGACCTTATAGTTAAAGACAATTCTATCTAATATTTTACTAATGCTGTAATGACCAGCACGATAAAAAAAGATGAATTTTATAAGTTATAGTGTTAGCAAGAAATTCTCTATGTTCATGTGTCCTGATATTTAATTATCTACTGTTTGTCTTATAAATTCAAACAATTCCCCAGCCAGTCACTGAAACAGTGTCAACTATAAGGGTGGATCATTAGGTCCATAGCCAGACAAGTAGTTAAACAGTGAATTTCGATCTGAAATTTCCTGGTATGATGTTAAATTTATGTGATCAATATTCATCCCTGAATTAAGTGGATTGGTAAGGAAGGAAATTATGGATTATTCAATTATGGTGGAATGAATGTTTTTTCATAATTTGGTTGGACTTATCAAAGTGCCTCTGAATGCATTGATCAGTGGTTTTTATATTTCTTATTAAAAATGTTAGCTTCTGTCGGAGATACATTTACTGAAGGAACCTTTTTTTCATTAGGGCTCTTAGAATAGAAAGAATTGCTAGATTTTTCGCTATTCCAGTTTTCGTTTATCCTGTGTTGAAAAGAAAAAAATAGTGGCAGATAAGATGTATGTGTGATACATGATGTTCATTTTCAAGATGGGAAAAACAGCATCAGAAGCAAAGATGATTATTGATGAAGCCTCTGGTGATTGTTTGGTTGAAAGTTGTATGTGTTGTTAATGGTTTGTGATGTTCAAGAAGGGAGGTTTTATATACCGTATTTGAATTTGGCAACCTCTTCTTCCTTTTAAGAGTCCCAGTTTCATCTTTGTTATTATGAAGGGGAGTGCTGAATGAACTTTCAGTGATAGATCCTAGCTTTGGGCTGTTATTGTTATCTCTTATTTTGTGTCTTGAATTGTACGATAGAAAGCAATTCTGAAATTCCAAATCAAAGTTCTGCATCATAAAAAATGTTTGATTTTACACCAAGATCATCCATATCAGACAAATCCACAACTTGAATAATATTGAATATTACATATTTGGTGCTTGTAACTCGTTTTGGACTGAGATTTTTGTCATTCCAAAAAATGCCCTTTTTTTTTCCGACTCTGGAAAGTCAACTACTATGTAACATTAGGCTGAATTAGTAAGATATATCATTTGACTAAGCACTTGCCATCAAATATCAAGACATCATTAAAATAGAACATTTTTATCTATTAATTTTTTTTGTGATAAAACATGACATCTATTGAGTCAACATTCTTGAAGCGTTAACAGCATTTTGAAGGAATGTGAGGAGAATGTTTCAGTCTCTACCTAAATATCCTGTGGACAGTTACATTCACCAGCTCCAGTGGCAGCGAATTCCACTCTTTATTGCAATTGCAATTTTCATAAGAGCCATTTTGAATTTTCCATGACTTGCATGTATTATCCAAATGGCAATTCCCAATAACCATGTATGATAAAAAATCAACTAATTATGTCCTTAATACAATATTCTAAAGAATATTCATCTGAAAACAGTTGTTGCTAGCAGCCATTTCAAAAAGACTGCCATGGACAACATATTGCGAATTCAATATCCAAATCAGTACACCAATTATATGCTTTTATGATAAAATGCACAATTGGCTTGAAATTTTCGGCTAAACATACGTTTTTATTTAATGATTAGTTTGATCTTTAGAGCTAGTTGACAAAACTAGTACACCGCTCTCCAGTTAAAATCCTAGTTTCTGAGTTGACATTATTAGAAAGAAGAACTGTTATCAACTACAAAGGCATATAAACAGTTTGTAATATGAGGTGCTACCCAAAAGTTTGGGGAATTCGATCAGTGAAAAAAATTACTCAACCTAGCACCTTGTTGCCACTATTTCCATTGAAATTGTCCCCTTGAATATGAATACAGCTATCTCACAAAAACTAGTGCCAGATACAAAGGATTCTGGTTAATAGAATTGTATTTTGGACCCAATAAACAGCAGGTCTGAATAACTTAATTAATTTTTATACACAAAACACTAGCTGGTTTTAATTTAAGAACCACTGGCATAAAACCCTTTTCTCTCCTTCACCATGCTACATCAGTTGTCTGCCATTTTTGCAACATGGCTACCCCATTGCCATTTGAGATTTTTAATGGATTCTATGATGTCCTTGACTCCTGTCTTTTCTTGGGTGTATTTGAATGAATAATACTTTCATGTGCACATTGCATGGTTCTCAATTTGCGGGTCTGTCTCTTTGTTAGGTTCCATGTTTCAGCTCCATAAGTGACTATTAGGAGGATAAATTGGTTGTACACCCTTCTTTTTAGGATTAATGAGCTCCTCTTGCTTTTGAAGGTTGAGCTTGGTCTGCCAAAGGTTTGCCATCCCAGGGTGATTCTTCACTTGATTTCTTCTTTTGAGGGTCTCATAGAGATTCATAGGTAAAGTCCTAGGTAGTTGTAGATTCATAGAGAGTTCTAGGTAGATGTAGTGATCTACTTTCTCCAGTATGTGTCCTCAATTTTGATCTTGAGTTTTTTATTTCTGATGTGATTGTTGCACATGATCTTTGTCTTGCTGAAGTTCATGTGTACGCCAACTTCCTTGCTCTCTTCATTTAGGCCATCAAGCATTAGTTGGAGGTCATTTAGGTTCTTTGCAAAAAGGGCAATGTCGTCTGCAAATCTGCAGTTGCTCAGATATTTGCCATCTATTCTAATTTTTGTACTCTCCCAGTCTAGTCTTCTCAAGATCATCTGTGAAAAGTTTGGGTGAGCTGGTATCACATTGTCTTACCCCTTTGTGGAGCTAAAAGAGGTCCGAGTCTTTATGTAGCCTGATAAAGGAGCTGCTGTGATTTTATATATATTTCAGCACTTCGACATGTACTGGATCTATATCTTGTCAAGTGATAGCCTCCATGACCTTACGGATTTCCACTGAATCAAAGGCCTTTTTGAAGTTGATAAATGCTACAGCAAGTGAGTTTATACTCAGCTGCTTTTTCTTTCAGCTGATTTATCGAGAGCAGGTGGTCCATGGTCAAGTAGCTTCTTCTAAACCTAGCTTGCTCTCATGGTTGGTTTTCATCTAGTATTTTTGTGATTCGGTTGGTGATGATTTTTGTGAATAGTTTGTAGATGCAATTGTGTAGGCTTGTAGGCCTGTAGTTGTTGAGGTGATGTTGTCTGGTGCAGGAGCCTTTCCTTTCTCCATCTGTTTGATGGCTTATTTCACCTTCCACAGGGTTACTTCTAGGAAGTCCTTGAGTTGATTGCTTGCATCTTGCATTCCAGCTCATTATTTTGTAGTTCTTGTTTGAATGAATAGAGTTTTTAGTAAAATTCCTTGGCACGTTCAACAATCTTGTCTGTGTCTGTGGTTAGGTCTCTATTTTCCTTGAGTATGCTGGTTACTTGCTTCCGTCTTGAATTGAGGCCTTTGTTTATAGCTTTAAAGCCCCAACCTTTTTTGAGGGTTGATTTGATGACTGTCTTCGTGTATCTTCTATCTTCCCTTCATTTTTTCCTGATTAATTCATTTAGTTCAGCATCTTAAATTTTCTCTCTTGTTGTCGGGGGCTAGAGGTTTCTACGTTTTTCCATGAGATTCCTGGTTTCATCTGAGATTTTACTAATGGTTTGTGTGCTCGTTGGCTTAAATATAGTGGCGACTTCCATTATAGATGGTGTCATTTTGTTGTTTAGTTTGTTGATGTTGGCATCATCTTGTTCAGTAAGAATTCTAAATCTGTTTTTCAGTTTGAGCTTGAAGGATCAAGTGTGCTCTTTTTGTTTATTTAGTGGTAGCGGTTTGGTGTGGAACATTCTCTTGCATTCTTTGTTTGTGTTTACTTGCATTTTACATCTTACCATTCTGTGGTCGCTTCCTACGTTGACTTGATTAAGGACTTGGATGTCCTTGACAATATCACTTTTGTCTGTTAGGATATAGTCTATTTTGTTCTTTGTCTCATGATAGGGCTCTTCCAAGTCCATTTCCTATTGGGTCCCTTCTTGAAGAAGGTGTTCATGATTTTAAATCCGTTAGCCATTTTGAAGTTTACAAGATCTTCTCTCTCGTTTCGTACTTTATATCTGAATTTGCCAACGCAATCTTTATTTCCTTGTCCTATCTGCGCATTGAAGTCTCCCATGATGACATTGAAATATTTTCTGGTGTCTTAGAGTAGGGAGTTCAAGTCATCATAGAAGTTGTCTATCTCCTCTTGGGTTAATTGCGAAGTGAGAGTGTAGATTTGGATGATATTAAGTTTGTACCTCTTTGAAAGTTGTATGGTCAGAGATGGCTCTGAAGCCTGCTACATCATCTTTGAGGTCCTTATTGATGAGAAAGCCTACTCCACTCTGTTTTACTTTCTCTTTTTTCTAGCTGTAAAGAAGATGTCAGCTTCTCAGTTCGATTAGTTCTTCTCCAGGTCTTCTTATTTTGCTAATGCCTATGATGCCCCATTTGACATTTTTGATTTCACTTTCTAGATTGGTTAGGTTGACAGTGTTCTGATGCTGTAGGTGCTAATGTATAATGTTGTCCTTTTGGTGATGGTTTTAGGGCTATGTTTGGATGGTCGCTGTTGGTCTGATGACTTGGTAGCAACGGGTGTTTTCTTGATGAAGAATTTGGGTAGTTGCTTTTGGAGCACATCAAGGTAAGTGATGTGGCTGAGTCTCTTGGGGCCCGATGATCCAACAGGAAAGGATGCTCTCTTGGTGAAGTGTTTGGGTATTCAAAACAATTTATTTAAATTTTCATTTATTCTTTTAGATTTGACTTGCAATAAAAAGCAACAACAATTAAGATGAAAATAAGTGGTGGAGAAATTAGTAATAATAATACCAACATAATATAAATTGATGTTCTTTCTTCTGTTTTTTTTTTTAGTAATTCTCCTTTAAAAAAATTAAATACTATGTGATTCTCATCTAACTATCTTTCTATTCTACAAATTTCTAATAAATTTACACTGTTTGGGTATTAAGTCTAGTACCTTGAATTGGTTCTAACAAGATTGGTCCCATTGTGCGGCTGGTCCTGAAAACTGTTGGTCCTATTAAGCAGAATTCACATCATCAGTTTTAAATTCAGTTCAAACATTCTATTCAAATTCCCAACTTTAGAGTACTACTTTGTATAGTGGAAAGTACAAGGTATTATTGTAATCATCCAACTAGAAGCATACCCAACTCAAATTTTGATTAGCACTGCTTATTGATACACTGGGGGGCAGTTAGACAGAGAAAAGTTAGTACATAGACGATTTCCTCTCCCCATAATTACTTCACTTTCCCAGGAAGTGGCAGCAAAACAATAGCTATATTCACTGTCTGCTTTGACATACTATAAAAAAAAGTGTGTATGTGTATGTAGGTAGGACCATGTAAATCAATTCAATCCGTGAAACCTGATGAAATTACAAAAAAATTAATTTTAGATGACCCTGAAATAAACTCTCTCATCTCGTTTTATGAATCATTTAATATTGTGAAGAAATGAAGTGTAACTTGGAAACTTTTACAATGTTTCATACAGAATGTAATACATAAATCTGTTGAGATTTTGGTGAGTGCAGAATTAAAATCATTTGAATGAAAAGCTAAAATTGGTAAAGTTTAATGAGCTGGTAGTCAAAAATTGATTTGATGATTGGGACTGTTTTCACCCATCTGTGCGATAACATTTATTATTTTTGTACTTGACCAATTTACTTGAGTAAATTGCAATCCTGAATTTATGCCCTCAACTTGGTTCATTTCTTAAACATAACTTTTCAGCTGATGTACCCTATGGCCATCTTCAAATGATGGATGGGTGAATTTTTGACCATCCAGACACTGGGCCCTCATCTCAGTGATCCACTAAAACGTGGATATTTGCCTGTCTAATTTTGCAGTAGGGGTTGATTTTTGGTCTCAAACACTGTTGTTGGTCGTGATACAGTACCTGAACTTCAACTCCCGCTACTTACAAAAAAGGAATCATTAACAAGAGTAAGTGAACATCCAAAAAAACCTCCAGAGCAACTATTATCTGGAAGAAATCAGCTCCCACAGGCAAACCCAAAATGAGTAGATGGCAAAGACCTAAAAAACACCAGTCTATTTATCTGACATTGAAGAGGTATCCGAAAGGATACCAAAATCTGTGGTCCTTACAACTTTGGAACAATTTTCAGGAGCATTTTCATTACCCACCTCCTCCCGGAAACAATTGTGAATCTAACCAAGAACTGTATGTACTGTATCCCATACTGTTGTGGCTGTGAATTCAAAGGGGAGACACCTTTTCGAAGTTAAGAGCACAGGAAAAAATGAATTTTATTGTAGTCTTTAATTTTTTGGCTGCTTTGAGAGCAGATAATTTGATCATAAACAAGTCAGTAAATAACAAAGAGTTGAGATGATTTATGAAGTAAAAGCAACTAGCAAGGTAATTAGGATGCATTGAATCAAAATTATGATAATGCCTACTACGAGCACAATGCTTGACTGAAGTAGAAACGTTTGTGTATATATGCATAATAATACCTGGTATCCAGTGTTATTGTTTTTATTATAGTTGAAAAATAATTTAGAATTTAAAAAAAATTTTAAATCAATCAAATATTTTATTTCTAAGGTTCTGAGATGGCTCCTCAATATTCAATAACATTTCGGATTCAATCTTTGAAATTGTTTTCTTTTTTTTTACCATAGCTACTTCAGATTATAAGCATATAACATAATCAACAAGACTCTGCACTGGACATGTTCATCTTAAGAGGGCTAAACAATAAAGACCAGGAAAATTTAAAAAATCATTGGGTCCTAAATAGTTTTCAATGAAGCATACCATTGAAATGCAATAATTTCTTCAGATTTTTAACCTTCACCTCTCTCTTCTTTCTACTTCAAAATACGAGGTCTATTCGTTAGGTATCCAGCCATTTTGAATATCTTGGGAAATGGTTGCATAGCCTTGATGTAACTTAGCAACCAATCAGTAGCGTATGTGTGAACAGACACTCTTCTCTGGGCTTACTCTGTCAGTAGTGAGAAGCCATTGTGTAACTGATGCATTCACAATGACTGAGCGAGTCATTCTTCAAATCTGTCTGTCTGTCAGGAAGCCATATGTAGACAGATTTGGCTCTCTGTAACTTCTGGCTTTTCTCAAAGAGATTTTTCAACCATGGATGGGTATAGGAGGCAGCTGATGGCGAACTCAAGAGTACTTTGCAGACTGTTCTGACAAGTGGAAGGGACACTGGAATAAATGTGTGAGGTCCGAGGAATACTTTGAAAGGGGATGAATGGGCCATTGCTACAGGTTGACCATATTTTCAATAACATTAAATGGCTGGACCTTGTATATGTTGAGTTGAAGTTATAGTGAAGACAGCCATGTTATAAGAAGCATGTATAACATTTTTAGTAATAAAATTAGCAGGAAATGAAAAATCAAGCTACATTTGACCATCAAGCAAGAAAATGCTTGGCAATCTTCATGCTATCGTATTTTAGGATCAAATAACCAAAGGCACTTGAATAATCAAGTGCTATCATATTTTAGGACCAGAAATTCCAGATTACTTAATGGAGTAATGAAACCAATGTTTAAAATGGTTTATGTTTAGGGTTTAGAGAGCAAAAAAATGCATTAGTCAACTAAGATTTCATAAGACAATCTTTTGTTTCATATCGATAGTCACAGAATGGTAACATTTGGTTGGTAGTGACTAAATGTACGTTTGCTGCGGTGATTTGCCTTTATATTATTTTCATTTATTAAAACATTAGATACATTTATTCTGGAAGAACAATCTTTGATAAATATATAGGTATATTTGCAGACTTTTGAGACCGTATTTTAAAGATTGAAAAAAAGAATAGTCTAGACATTCGTCCAGGAAAAATCAATGCTATTTAAAATTTTGAAGAATCAAAACTAATTTAAAAAATTACCAAATTAGTTTAAATTAGCAATAGATAGTTTCATCATTACTGAACAAAACTGTGCTAAAAATTTCATAATTGTGTGTGTGGGGAGTGGTGGATTACCATGTCAGAAGTAACAGGTAAATAAGTAGCAGGAGTTATTACATGTGACAAATGCGAAAGGCTGTTCAAAAGCTACAGTAACAGCCTTTTCTCTGTTTTGGAAAAACAATGAGGTAGCCATGATGACGTATATTGCCATCAATAAAACATATATATTTTCAATGAAGACACAGTCAAAAACAACAGAAAATGAAAAAATGTTAATCGTATGGACAGGGTCGCAGTCAAAAGCACTTAAAAGGATGAGAATAAATGAAAAGATCCTTACATGCACTTGAAAAAATGTATGATGGTTGCTATCAGCAGACATTGTTATCAAATAGCTGTACAACGAATAGAAATGGATAATATACAAATGAAATGCTGGAAAGCATATGTACTCGATACAGATTGATTTAATTTCTCTAATTGAAATAATTCCAATGTATACAAAACAGGGTTATGTGCCCTGAGCTTGTCATGAACCCCAACATGAAAATAATGACATTCATAGAACATTATTTACGCAACGCAATAGAGAGAATCAAATGAAACAATTGGTAATTCCACCAACTTTAGTTAACTCTGACACCTCTTCTCAAACTTTCAAACTCACATATTATTTTCATCATCATTTAATGTAACAAATGGTGGCTCAACATGAAAACCAAGTAGTTACCATTTGTTTCACCTGTTCTTTCTTAATCATTGAATAAGCCTCGGATAATATCAAATTTATTGTCCACTGGCTTAGTAAAAGCAATATTGTCATTAGCAGTTACATTCAACCTTAACCTTAACCCCTAACCCTGAACCTAATCCTTAGACAAACCCACTTAATTGTCTTAAACTTGAGTGATACCTAATAATAATACCTGATATCAATAAGTTATGGGATGACTACTTTGGTTGAAACGAATTGTGTGATGATATTGCGAGACAGACAATAATTTGTGGATCCTTGTGGTTGACTGTGTAGCACGCTTGCAGCCCAGTAGATGTGGAAGGAAGGGTGCTGTACGAAGAGAATGGAATGCGCTCCAAGTATGAAGTTGGATGCACATTGAAATAAAGAGGAATAAACACATACAAATATTTTGGCCAGGGAAAAAACGTATATATAACTCTAAAAATTTATATATAACTTAAAAAATTGTAAAAGTCTACTTAAATGTATATATATATATGTATATATACATGTGTATGTATATAAATATATATATATATATATATATATGATAACTTAAAAAATAGACACTTCCTCTTAGTGGAAGACTCTGTCATGGGCACAGTAGTGGTCCCGTCCTATGCTAATATTTTCGTGGGTAAATTCAGAAAAACACACATTCACCCAGAGATGTACAACAATCGCATCTTCAATGGTAGATATATAGATGACATTTTTTCTTATACACAGGAGATAAAGCCAAATTAGAGAATTTCTCGACATAAACTCCGCACACAATTCAATTGTTTGGCTTTGTGACATCCACTGACTTCTTAGACACCTGCATATACATAGATAATGACAGAAACCTCCAAACTACCCTCTCCACAGACACTCACAATCACCTCCACTCTAAGTTAGCCCACCCCAAACACCTAAAAAGAAGCCTACCATTTTCGCAAGCCCTTAAAATTAGAATTTGTTCTACAGATTGTGAACTCAACAGACACAACTATAACCGAATATAACATTTCACTAAACTAGGATACTCACTAGATGATACAAAAAGCCAAATAAAAAAGGCAACTATAACACCCAGGGATGAAACCCTTACATTATCCAACAATAATAAACCTGACCGCATACCACTTATAACCACCTTCTAACAACACAATCCCACCCCACATTATCAATAGGGGAAATATTCACAGATGCTTGTGTCATTGCTTACCGCAGAACCCAAAACTCCAAAGACATGATTAGCAGAAATATAATTAATATTTATTAAGACTTTATGTCTTACACAACAATATCCCAAGAACCACTAAATTCTGTAAACTATGCGACAAAAGAAATAGTCTATGTTGCAACCACCTTAAGTATTCCCTCACCTTCACGAGCACTATCACCAAAGAGAGTTACCACGAATACTAACTGTCACAGCAAATACTTTATATACCTTCTAGAATGCAAGAGATGCAATTTACAATACATAGGCAAGTTTGAGTGGCAATTTAACATTAGACCCAACAACTATAGACACAGAATTAAATCACAAAACAATCCCAGTCCCCTAATGGACTTGACACCAAACCTAACAACTCTAATCACAGATCTTGAAATCATAATCCTCCTACTAACAATAAGCTCACATCCACATCTACCCCCTCTCAGATACACCTAATATTGGGAACTTCATAGTCACACCGACCCATAACAACTACCACCTTAGTAAGGCATCCAACTAGTACAAATCAGAGCCAACATATTTTTGATGACCTATGAAGTTCCTAAACCTCATCACCCCTCCATTTATACTATCCCGAAGCAACGCATTCAATCTAACACTAAAGCACTTCCCTCCAACCCCGACGCCCTATGTCCTCTCCGACCTACTATTGCTGCTCACATCACAGAGTGAACTTAATCTCACACAGCAGGATGACCCTGGCAGATGGGATCCCATTTTTTGCTCACAAAGCAAAGCTCCTGATGATAGACTTATGTTCCACAGCAAACCTATAATCTTTAAAGGTACACACACACACACACACACACACACACACTGACTCAGGTTTGTCACTGATTAGCTCCCTCCTGCAGGATGACAACTGCCAGCAACTGCTTAAAGGATGAGGAGTTGAGTGTTATTTGGTGGTCACCGCATTCTACTATCACCATACTGCCTTTTTCCTGCATGGGTTTTGGTTGAGGGGCAGACACACTGTAACCCGGACCTAGTGGGGATGATTAGGTGTGGCATTTCTAGTCTGCATAAGCTTTTATCTTCACTTTCCCCAAGGCACCAGGGGTGTGAATAGGATTTGGGATGATAAACGTCTTTCAATGATTTTCTTCTTCCTTCTAGTAAAGGCCTCCTTGCTGTGAGAAGTTGCCCTGTACTGGCAGAGAAAGTATGGAAGTCATGTTTTCCAGTTCTGGATAAGTTTGTTCAGTGTCTTCATGAAGTGCTTGGCTTCACCATTAGATTCTGGTCAGAGGTCCAACTGTAACAGAAACTGGACTGAGTGACAAAGTTATTAAAATCTTGGCTCTGAAAGGGTGGCCCATTATCTGTTGTGACAATAGTTGGAAGTCCTTGTCAGACAAAGCTTGAATTTAATCAGGAGATGGCCATTTTTTCCGAGGTTGACATTTTTTGAAAAGTGTGAAAAACAAGCTGAAAGGAACATCTTTAAAACAATATTGAAAACAATCTTCCCAAGAGGTTTCAGTGAGTTTACCCTGTTTAGACTTTTGCATTATAGCATTGATCTTTACATTCTTCTGGAAAGTGTTAGAAACAATTCCAAACAAACCTAAATAGTACATTTCCAATTTTGAAAGCAGTGTTTTTACTGTTTTTTTTTCCAGGGCAATAGCATTAATCTATACAGGCTTTTGGAAAGTCCAAAAAGAAACAAACTAAAACGTTATTAGATATTGGAGTCCTACATTTTGGGGGAGTAGCAATGATTCTAGTATGCCATCGAGGACAAAGGAGTCTGCCTCACATGCTAGCTTCACTAGAAAAGGTACACATGAACTTCAGCAAGACGGAGATCATGTGCAACAACCACATCGGAGATAAAAACACAAAGATCAAAATCAAGGAGGAAGTAGACCACTACATCCACCTAAGACAACGAATCTCCATGTGACCCTCAAAAGAAGAAATCAAGCAAAGAATAACACTGGGATGGCGAGCTTTTGGCAGAGCGTTCAACCTTCAAAAATTAGAAGATCCCAGTGATCTTAAAGAAAAGGGTATATAACCAATGCATCCTCCCAATAGTCACTTATGGAGCTGAAACATGGAACCTAACCAAGAGACAGAACCGTAAATTGAGAGCCATGCAATGTGCACATGAAAGAATAATGCTGAGAGAGACCATCAGACAGTACCTTAAAAATCTCAAATGGTGGTGGGCTGGCCATGTTGCAAGAATGGCAGATAACTGATGGATATCGTGACTCACGACATGGATTCCCCATGATCACATGCGCAACCAAGGCTGGCAGAATATTAGATGGGGAGACAAGTTCAGGAAGTACTGGCTCCGTGACGCCCATGATAGAGAAGTGTGGCAAATCCTGAGGAAGGTCTATGTCCAACAACGGACGTTAAAAGAATGATGATGACGATGACGATGATGATGATGATGATGATGAATCAAAATTAGGGTTAGGGTTTTGGGCTCGAGGTCAGGATTAGAGTTAATGTTAATTTTAGTGGTTAGGGTAATGTAATGGTTAGGGCCAGGGTTTAAGTTCAAGTTAATTTTTTTTTCAATTTTCATTAAGGTTGATGTTGGGGATGGCATTAAGGTTTAAGGTAGGGCTTACGCTTCATGGTTGGTGTTATGGTTAGGTTCAGGGTTGGGTTTGGGTTTATGTATTAGGATCAAGGTTATGGGTGGAAATAAAGTTGGGGTTTAGGATAAGTGTTAGTGTTAGGATTTAGGTTAGGGTTAGAGTAAAGGGGAGAGCCAAGGTAATGTTAGGGCTTGGGGTAGGTTTAAGGTCAGGTTTATGGCTAAGGTTAGGCCTTTGGGTTTAGGTTTAAGTTTAGGATTAAAGTTTGCACTTAGTGTCAAGGGAAGGGGTAAGGTTTGGTTGATAGTAAAGTTTATGGCTTAAGGTAATGGTTAGGGTTAGGGTCAGGGCTACATTCAGAGTTAGGATCAGGTCTAGAATTAGAATTAGGTTTATGGTTACGGATAAGGTTAGGGTTAGGGTAGCATTAGGGTTAAGAGTTAGGTTCAGGGTTAGGGTTTATGGTATGTAGTTAAGTTAAGGTTCAGGTTCAAGGTTAGGCTTAGGATTATTGGTCAGGGTCAGTGATAGGGCTTGGATTAGGGTGCAGGGTTAGCATTTGGGTTAGGTTCAGGGGTTAGTGTGGAAGTTTTTTAAGAGTCTGGTGTAGGGTTAGGGTTAGAGTTTGGGTTAAGGTTAGAGATTTTGTTCTGGTTTTGGTTAGGTTCGGGTCAAAAGTCACAGTTAGTGTAAAGATATGTCTTTAAATTAGATTCAGGGTTCAGGGATAGGTTTAGGGTTAGGTGTTTTCATGAGGGTTGTCGAAGCATTTGGTTAGGAATGGGTTTAGTTATAGTGGTTATTTTCAGATTTTTTATTAGGATAGGATTAGCATTAAAGATAAAGTTAGGATTAGAATTGGGGCTAGGGTTCAGGTTAAGATTAAGGTTAGCATAAATGTTGGGGTAAGTTCATGGTTAGGAGCAGGGTTTAGGATAGGGTAAGGGTTAGGGTCAAAGTTGAGGTTACGGTTAGGATCAAGTTAGGGTTGAGGTGATGGTTCAAGGTTCAATGTCAGGAGTTGAGGGAAGGTTTTGGTTTTATTTAAGCTTGAAGTTTGGGTCAAGATTAGGGTTAAAAATTGGGTTAGGCTCTTGGTTACTTTCAAGTTTTCCATTAGGGCTACGGTTAGGATTAGGGTCTGGGTGTGGGCTAAAGTTTAAATTCCGTTGAGGTTCAGGTGTAGGGTTAGGTTTAGGGTTCAAAGTTAGGGCTAGGGATAGTGTTAGGGTAAGGTTTAAGGGTCAGAAATTAGGATCTGTGTTAGCATTAGCATTAGGGCTAAGGTTTGGTATAAATTTTACAGTTTTTGTCCAATTCAGGTTTAAGGTCAGGGTTAGGGCTAGATTTTTTCAGCTTAGGTCTAGGGTTAGGGATTTATGTCAGGATTTGAGTCAAGTTTAGGGTTAGGTTTGGGTTAGGCTTAGGGTTAGTAGTTTTAAACCTATCCCTAAACCTAACTTGAACAAAAACTTTGAACCAAACCCTTACCTCAAATTAAACTTCAACATTAATCTTAATCCTCCTAACTAGTGTCACTGAACCAAACTTTAAACTAACCTTAACCCTAACCCTTACCCTTAAACATAAATCTAACCCTAACTCAGACAATAACCCTAACCCTGACCTCAGTCATGAACCATTTTTTTTACCCAAAAGCTAATTATGTTTAAATTTTTAAAAAATTAATCATAAACCTTACCCAATTGTTAACTTTGATTCTAACCCCACCTTATGCCTGACAAAAACTAAGATCTTAACTCAAATTCTGACATAAAACGTTTTTAACATCACCTCTACCCTATCCTTAACCTTAGCCCAAACCATAATTCTGCCTTAACCTTAATCTTAAACCCAACACTAACCTGAAAAACTCTGAAACAAACTGTTAACCTAACCCTGAACTTAACCTTAACCTGAACCCTAAGCCTGACCCTAACCTTACCCAACAATAACCGTTAAACCTGACCCTTAACTATAATACTATTAGGCCTATCTGGAACTCTAACCTAAAACTCAATCCTGAACCTAACCCTGACTCTATCTCTAAAACTGATCGTAGCCCTGACCCTAACCCTACCCTGAACCTTAAACATAACCATAACCTTTATCTTAACCATAAACTTTAACCTCACCTTAACCCCAAACCTAACTTTAGTTATAAACTTAACCTCAACATTAATACTAAATCCAACCAGAACAAAAAAAAAACTGAAAATAACCTGAAAGCTGAATCAATTCTTAACCTTAATCTTACCCTGTAAATAAAACCTAGACATTAACTCAAATCCTGACATTAAACACTAACTAACCTTTAAACATAAACTTAAAATTTCCCCTAACCTTATATCCTTAACCTTAACCCAAACCCTAACCCAAACAATAACACTACCCTAACTCCTATCTGAACCCAAAACCCTAATTCAATCCTGATCCTAACCGTAAATCTAACCCTAACCATAATCATGATCCTAACCTTACCCTGAACCTAAGTGTTCTGTCAAGGTTAGGATTAGTGTGATTAGTGTATGGTTAGAGTTACAGTTAGGGTTAAGTCAGGGTAGGTTTTAGGGTTAAAGTATGTCCACATTCAAAAAATTATCAATAGATCAAATAAAACAGGATTTCAAAACTCAAACTTAAAATATCTTCATAACACCTATTGACATTGGTTTTCACAATTTTTCAAATCATATTATGTAGAAATACCATAGAAATGATGAGTTAAAACACCTCTATAATCATTGGTTTTGGAGCTAAATATGGACTGTTCATGCAAAGTTTTGGCTTATTTTTGAAACTTTGAAAATTCAAATATATATTATTAGTGCATTGAAAAATATGTTGAAATGAAACATTACTTTCAGTGCTGAAATAGTCTTCATTACTGAATTAATGTTTTTTTACAGACTTTTAGGTTTGGTCTTTGACAGACCAAACCTAAAAGTCTGTAAAAAAATATTTTCAGCTCAAATATATATATATTATAATCTAGACGATGAAAAATGATAAAAGATTACTTTCAGAGGTGAAAATGTCTTTATTTTTTTAAGATGTGTTTCACTACCTTTTCACTTCAATTATTACAGCACTATAAAATAAAAATGCCATTGAGAACAATGAACTGTTCATAGCATACTGTTTGGTTCTCACACATGGAATGATCAAATATATATAAAAATTGCAGTTGAAAAAAATTGTTAAAACCTCATAAAACATCACTTTCAATGCTGAAAATGTAGTCATTATGCCTATTTGAGTTGCTTTTTACCATTTTTTCATTTATATAATGTAGTAATCATCACCATCATCATCATCATCAGTCTTTTAGTGTCCGTCGTTGGACATAGACCTTCCCCAGGATTTGCCACACTTCTCTATCATGGGCGTCACGGAGCCAGTACTTCCTGAACTTGTCTAGTTCATCTCTCCATCTAGTATTTTGCCGGCCTCGGTTGCGCATATGGTCTCGGGGAATCCATGTTGTGAGTCGTGATGTCCATCGATTGTCAGCCATTCTTGCAACTACACCAAGAGTACGTCAGTTCCTGCTGGGTCATCGGCCCCAAAAGACTCAGCCACATCACTTACTTTGGGTAGGGGTGATGTGCTCCGAAAGCGACTACCCAAATCCTTCACCAAGGGACCATCTGTCCCTACTGAGTCACAGCTCAAACAACGACCATTTCAACAGAACTCTAAGACTGTCAACAAGAAGACAAATTTATACATAGGCACATACAAGGTCAGAACACTGTCAACTGACATGCACCTAACTGATCTAGAAAGTGAAATCAGAAATATCAAATGGGACATCATAGGCATTAGTGAGGTAAGAAGACCCGGAG
Organism: Thysanoteuthis rhombus; assembly: GCA_963457665.1. NCBI lineage: Eukaryota > Metazoa > Mollusca > Cephalopoda > Oegopsida > Thysanoteuthidae > Thysanoteuthis > Thysanoteuthis major. The sequence goes on along the minus strand of OY735210.1, from coordinate 60,250,546 downwards.
AAGAACTAATCGAACTGAGAAGCAAGCATCTTATTTACAGCTACGGTAAAGAGAAAGTAAAACAAAGTGGAGTTGGCTTTCTCATCAATAAGAACCTGAAAGACAATGTAACTGGCTTCAAAGCCGTCTCTGACCGAGTAGCTAGCGTCACCATACAACTTTCAAAACGATACAAACTCAATATAATCCAAGTCTACGCTCCCACTTCGCAATCAACCCAACAAGAACTAGACAACTTCTATGATGACTTGAACTCCCTACTCCAAGGCACCAGAAAACACTTCAATGTTATCATGGGAGACTTCAACGCACAAGAAGGACAAGGAAATGAAAATTGCGTCGGCAAATTTGGATACAAAATACGCAACGAAAGAGAAGATCTTGTAAACTTTGCAACGGCTAATGGATTCAAAATCATGAACACCTTCTTCAAGAAGGGACCCAGTAGGAAATGGACTTGGAAGAGCCCCAATCACGAAACAAGAAACGAAATAGACTACATCCTAATGGACAAAAACGATATCGTCAAGGACATCCAAGTCCTAAATCAAGTCAATGTAGGCAGCGACCACAGAATGGTACGATGTAAAGTACAAATAAACACCAATAAAGAACGCAGGAAAATGTTCCATACAAAACCGCAGCCTCTAAACATACCAAAAGAGCACGTTCAATCTTTCAAGCTCGAATTGAGGAACAGATTCAGAATTCTTACTGAACAAGACAGCACCAACATCAACGAGCTAAGCAGCAAAATGACAACGTCAATAATTGAAGTAGCCTCTACATTCAAGCCAATGAGCAAACAACCCATTAGCAAAATCTCGGATGAGACTAAAAATCTCATGGAAAAACGCAGAAACCTCAAGCCACCGACAACAACGAGAGAGAAAATTGGAGAGGCTGAACTAAACAAATTAATCAAGAAAAAACGAAGAGAAGACAGAAGGAGATACACAACGGCAGTCATTGAATCAACTCTTGAAAAAGGTCGGGGCTTCAAAGCTATAAACAAACTTCTCAACTCGGGACGAAGGCAAATAACTAGCATACTCGAGGAAAATGGAAACCTAACAACAGACAGAGACAGGATTGTCGAACGTGCCAAAGAATTCTACCAAAAACTTTATTCATCCAAACAAGGACTGCAAAACAATGAGCAAGATACGTAAGACATGGGCAAACAACTAGAGGACTTCCCAAAAGTAACCCCGTGGGAGGTGAAGGAAGCCATTAAACAGACGAAGAAAGGAACTGCCCCATGACCAGACAACATCACCATCGACCTACTCCGAAAAGCAGGTAAAATCATCAATAGGAAACTGGCCGTCCTCTTCAACCTGTATCTAAAACACAGTAAAGTCCCAGACGATTGGAATACTGCTATCATAATGCTTTTATATAAAAAAGGAAACCCGAAAGACCTCAACAACTATAGGCCTATAAGCCTACTCAACTGTGTATATAAACTTTTCACAAAGATCATCACCAACCGAATCACAAAAACACTCGATGAAAACCAGCCACGTGAACAGGCTGGCTTTAGAAGAAGCTACTCGACTATGGACCACCTGCACTCGATAAATCAACTGAAAGAAAAAGCAGCAGAGTATAGACTACCACTTGCCGTAGCATTTATCGACTTCAAAAAGGCGTTCGACTCAGTGGAAATCCCTAAGGTCATGGAGGCCATCAGTCGGCAAGGTGTAGATCCAGTATATGTTGAAGTGTTGAAACATATATACAATCACGGCAGCTCATTTATCAGGCTACATAAAGACTCAGACCCCTTCCAGCTCCAGAAAGGAGTAAGACAAGGTGATACCAGCTCACCTAAACTCTTCACAGCCTGCCTCGAGATGATCTTCAGAAGGCTAGACTGGGAGAGTAAAGGAATTAAAATAGACGGCGAGTATCTGAGCAACCTCAGATTCGCAGACGACATAGCCCTTTTCGCAGAGAACCTACACGACCTCCAGCTAATGATAGATGAACTAAATGAGGAGAGCAAGAAAGTCGGCCTACACATGAACTTCAGCAAGACGAAGATCATGTGCAACAACCACATTGAAGATAAGAACACTAAGATCGAAATCGAGGACACAGAACTCGAGAAAGTAGACCACTACATCTACCTAGGGCAACGAATCTCCATGAGACCCTCAAAAGAAGAAGAAATCAAGCGAAGAATCACACTAGGATGGCAAGCCTTTGGCAGAGCTAGCTCAACCTTCAAAAATAATAAGATCCCATTAATCCTAAAGAGAAGGGTGTATAACCAATGCATCCTCCCAATAGTCACTTATGGAGCTGAAACATGGAACTTAACCAAGAAACAGACCCGTAAGCTGAGAACCATGCAACGTGCACATGAAAGAATAATGCTGGATGGAGAGACCACAAAACAGCACAACACATCCGGGAAAAGACAAGAGTTAGAGACATCATAGAATCCATAAAAAAAAAAAAAATGTAGTAATACTATGGCACTAAAAATTGAAAGCACCTGAAAAATGACAAAAATACCTCCATTATGGATTTTAAGTTAGTTCACAATCTTTTTATTCATAAAATTCAGTATTACTAAATCATAAAATATTAGAGACACCTTTGGAAATTCACTTGAAAGCTGAAAAAACTGTTTACGGAAATTCAAGTTTGATTTGTTCCTCTGAAGAATCAAATATATATTATCAATGCATTCAAAAAACTAGTTTAAAACCTATTGATGATTACTTTCATTATGCTCATTATGCTTTTTTAAGTTCGTTTCCACAGTTTTTGCTTGTATCATATAGTAAAACGAGAGCACAAATCAAAAACACACTTGAAAACATCCATTTCAAGGCTTAAAAAAACAAATGTTCCATTATGACTGTGAAGAATCAAACACAAAAAAACTAGTTATAAAACATAACTTTCAATGCTGGAAATGAGTACAAAATGCTTAAGTTGGTATCCACTATATTATCACTTAGATTAAGCAGAAATACTGTAGCATTAAAAATTCAAAATACCATTGAAAAAATTCATCTCTAAGCTGAAAACACACTGTTTACAGCCATTTAAGTTTTGTTTTGACCGTCTAAAAAGACAATATATAATATTGAAGAATTCCAAAAACGAGTCATAAGTCTATAAAAGATAAATTTTGATGTTGAAAATGTTTTATTTTTATTCAAGTTGGTTTTCACTCTAATACTATAGCACCAGAAATTCAGAAGACCCTTACAGACATCGATTTCAAAACTGAAAATTCGCTGTTTATAGCCTTTTGAAATTTCGACTCTTGGAATTTTCAAATATATCAAATATATTTTATTGATAAATTCTGAAAAACAAGTCATAAACCTAAAAAAATATGTGCTCATTATGCTTATTGAGTTGCTTCTCACTGTCTTTTCTCTTATATTAGTAATACTACAGCAATAAAAATTAAAAACACCCTTGGAAACATTCATTCTAAAAATAAAAATACACCTTTTATAGCTTTTTAAATTTGGTTTTGACTTTTGGAATAATCAAATATATATCATTGATATATTCCAAGAAAATAATTTTAAACCTTTCCGGTTTAAAACTGTTTTCTTTACATTACATTCAATGTGTTTCAATTGCTTTCCACTTCTGTTATATATCAATGCTACTGGACTAAAAATTGAAAACTTCATTGAAAATATTCATTTCAAGGTTAAAAATTGCTTAAAAAAAAATTTCTAAAATTTGGTTTTGACACTTGGAAAATCAAAAAAAATATTATTGAAACCTTATGAAAAACTAGATAAGAACATGAAACACTACTTTCAATTGCAAATATATATACCAAGTATAGTTTTTTAGACTTGGGATATTATTATTATTATCAATACATTCTAAGGAGACTTGTTATAGATTCAAAATACTTCCAATGCTGAAAATGCTTAAGTTAAGTTAAGTTGATTTTCACTAAATTTTCACGTCTTTTTTTTGGCAAAACTAGAGCACAAAAATTCGAAACACCCTAAAAAAATTTGATTCAGGGATAAAAATGTAATGATTATAGCTTTTCAAATTGGGTTTCGACACTAAGAATATTCAAAGATATTATACATAATGAAAAGCTAGTTATAAACCAATGAAACAGCTTCCATCTCTGAAAATGTGTTAATTATGCATATTTAATGCGATTTTTACTTTATTTTCACTTCTAATATGTAGTAATACTGAAGATTTAGCACCCTTGCGAACATTGATTTCATGAATAAAATTGCAATATTTATAGCTTATAGTTTTCACACTAAAGTTTTTCAGGGCAATTGAAAAACGTTAAAACCTCATAAAATATTACTTTCAATATAGGAAATTTTTTACAAAGTTGCAATAATACAGTATTAAAACTCTGAAACAATTTTACAAATATTGATTCCAAAGCTGCACTGTTCATACCCTTAGGTCCAGTTTTGCAATATCAACATATATGATATTATAGCAATTGAAAAATCTCGTTAAAACCTGATAGAACATTACTTGCAATGCTGAAAATGTTATCATATTACTTTTCACTATCAGTTAACTTTTAATATGCACTATAGCACTAAAAATCCAAAACACCTTTGCAAAAAAAAAAAAAAAAAAGCCCCGTTTTTTAGATTGGTTTTCACACTTTGAATCATAAAAAAAAATATTATTGAATTTTAAAATCTGAAAATGTGTTTATCATATTATCAGTTATTTTTCATTATATTTTCACCTATATATAGAATGATTTCAAAGCTGGAAAAACTTGTTAAAACCTCATAGAATATTACTTTCAATTACTTTTCACTATTAACAGGTTGTAATGATATAGTACTATTAGTTTGAAACAACATCTCAAACATTGATTTCAAAGTTGAAAGAGCATTGTTTATAGCTTTCATATTTGGTTTTTTGAACTTGGAATGATTAAATATCACATAAAGTGAAAATAAGTGATGAAACCTCATGAAAAATTACTTTCAATACAGAAAAAAGGTTTGCTATCCTTTTGAGTTATTTTATGGATATAAAATTGTAATAATATAGTATTGATACTATCAAACTACATTACAAACAGTTTCCAAAGCTGCAATAGCATTGTTTATACCTTTTGTTTAGTTTGAATAATAAGATATATATTATTGAAGCAATTAAAAAAAATTGTTAAAACCTTATAAAAACTTATTTTGAATACAATATTATGCTCATTTATTATACTTTATTATCATATTATATTATTATATTATATTAGCAGGTTTTGATAATATAGTACTATGTCTGAAACAACATTGCAAACATTGATACCAAGGTTAAAAGTGCGCTTTTTTAGGCTTTTATGTTTGGTTTTGCTAATTATGAATGATTAAATATATATTATACATGCAATTGAAAAAAGTGATCTAATTAAATAAAATATTTTTTTCAATACAGAAAATGTGTCCATTATGCTTATTTCAGTTATTTTATACAGTTACGGAGTGGTGATAATATAGTAAAGCTGAAAATACAGTTTCCATCTTTTAAATTTGGTTTTGCAAACTCCGAATAATTAAATATATGTAATAGAAGAAACTCGTTAAAACGTCATAAAACATTACTTTCAATACAGAAAATGGGTTCATCATGCTTATGTTTGTTATTCATCACAAAGTTGTAATATTATAGTACTAAAACAAAAAAAAAACATCAAGAATATTGTTCACAAACCTGAGTGCACTGTTTATAGCTCTTGATAGTGATGAAAATTCAATACAGAAAATGTATTCATTATGCTTGTTTGAGATACTATAGTTACAAAGTTGTAATGATATAGCACTATCACAAACATTGCTTCCAAATCTGAAATAGCACTGTTTTGAGTTTTTTTTTCCCAACTTCGTGTGATCAAATATATATTGAAATAATTGGAAAAACTTGTCAAAACCATATAAAACATAACATTCAATACAATAGATGTGTTCAATAATTGAGTAATTTTCACTCTTAATAGGTTTAACAATATATTACTATTTTTGAAACAACATTGCAAACATTGATTCCAAAGTTGAAAGAGCAAATTGATTCTGAAGCAGAAATAACATTGTTTATAGCTTTCGAGTTTGGTGTTGCAAACTGAATAATTGAATATATATATAAATGCAATTGAAAACACCCGATAAAACCTTATTATTACTTTTTACTTTTTACGCTGGAAATGCACTGTTTATAGCTTTTGTTTAGTTTTCACACGGAATAATGATATGTATTTTCAATGTAATTGAAAGAATCATTACTTTTAATGCTGTAAATATGTTCATTATGATTATTTAAGTTACTTTCCACGTTATAAAAATTTAGTACAAAAACTCCAATACACCTTTGCAAATATTGATTCCAAAGCTGTTTTGATTCCAATGCATTGTTAAGGCTATTGATTTGGTTTTGCAAAGTTGGAATAATCAAATATATATATTATTAATGCAATTGGAAAAACTTGTCAAAACATTACATTACTTTCAATACAATAAATTATTATTGTTCAAATTACTTTCCGCTATTAACATATTGTAATAATTTAGTACTAAGACTTCAATACGCTTTATATATTATCAATGCAATCGAAAAAACTTGTTGAAACCTCATGAACTAATGCTATGAATGCTGTAAATTTGTTCATTATGCTGATTTAAGTTACATTTCAGCATCTTTTCACAACTATGTAAGAATAATATAGTCCTAAAAATTGACTGAAAATTTGAAACACATCGATTTTGAAGCTAAAAATGCACTGTTTATAGCTTTTCAAGTTTGGTTCCCATAGTTATAAGAATCATGTATTGCTAAGACAATTGGGCTTGATAAAACCTCACAAAACATTACTTTTAATGTTGTAAATGGGTTCATTGTGCTTATCTAATTTACTTTTCATGATTACCATGTTTTTAATAATATGGTACTAAAACTTTGAAACAAACCTGCAAACAATGATTCCTCTCCTTAAGACTAAACCTAACCCTAATGCTAACCTTAACACTAACCCTAACCCTAATTCTAACCCTAAATTTGACCTTAAAACTAACTCAAACCTCAACACTAGCCCTAGCGTTAACAGTAAACGTATACTTGAAGCTAACCCTAACCACTCAACCTACCGTAACCCTTACCCGAACACTAACCTTCACCCTAACCTTAATCCATAACCCTAACCCTAATTGTAACTCTAGCCTAAACCCTAACCCTACCCCTAACCCTAACCCTTAACCTTATTCTTACCTTAAACCTCACTGAACCCAAACACTAACAATAAGCCTAACCCTAACCCTAACCTTAAACTTCACTCTAACACTAACCTTAAACCTGACATAAAACTAACCCTGACACTAACTCAAACCTAACCCTAACCCTAACCCTAACCCTAACCCTAACCCCTAAATCTAACCCTAATGCTAACACTCAAACTAACCCTGACCTTAAACCCTAACCCTAACCCTAACTTTAATACCTGAACTCAACCGTAGCCGTAACCCTAACACTAACCTCAACATTGACCCCAACCCAAAATCTTACCCATAACCTCCAACATAACTCTAACCGTAACCCATAACCTTAAACCTATCTGCTAACCCCTAATCCTGACCTTAAACCCAACCCTAATGCTAACCCTAACACGTCCTAAAATTAATCTAAACTCTAATCCTAACCATAACCCTTATGTTAACCATTACCCTAACCCAAACCATGAACTTGATTCTAACACTAATACTTAACTCAACCCTAACTTTAACCCTCTTAACATGACCTTAAAACTAACCCTTACCTTACCCTAAACAACATCCTGACATTGACCAACGTGCCAAACCTAAACCAAACCCATAAACCTTAACACGTAACATTAAACTTGACCCTGACCATATCCATAACCCTAACCCTAACCCTTACCACAACCCAGCACCTTAACCTAACCTCAACCCTGACCTTAACCCCCACCTAAACCCCAATGTTAATCCTAAGGTTAAAGTTACGGTTTGGGTCAGGGTATGACTTGGGCTTAGGCTTAGGGTTAGGGTTAAGTTTATGGTTTAGCTTAACTTAACCTTAGTTTTAACCATAACCATCACCCTAACCCTAACCCTAAACGTAACCCTAACCCTAACCCTAACCCTAACACTAACCATAACCCTAAACCTAAACCTAACCCTTACATTAAAATAGCCCTAACACTGACCATAACCATAACTAATAAGCCAAACCCCAATCATTATACTAACCCTAACCCTGACCTCAAACCTAAACTTTACCCTGAGTCCAACCCTTGCCCTGACCGAACCCTAACCCTAATCACAACCATAACCCTAAACATAACTTCAAACCCTAACCCTAACCCTAAACATAAACCTAAGCCTAACACTAATCTTAACACTAACTTTAACATTATCCTCAAACGTAACTGAACCTTAATTCTAATTTTATCCCTTACCATAACCCTAACCTTTAAGTTAAACCATAAACTTAACCCTAACCTTAAGCTCAAACCTGAGTCATACCTTGACCCAAACCCTGACCACAACTTTAACCTCAACTATTAACCATAACCATAGCCCTAACTGTTAACCTAGCCCTTAGCATAACTCTAACATGTAACACTAAATCTGACCATAACCTTCACCCTTACCTTAACCCTGATCTTAACTTCAACCATTAACTCTACAGCTAACCAAAACCCTAACCTCAAACCTGGCTCTAACCTTAAACCTTGCCCTAGACATAATCCTGACCCTAACCCAAACTCTAGCATAAACACTAAGCCCAACGATAGATCTTAACACTAACCCTTAAACGCGCTAACCCTAATCCTTTAACCCCCAACCCTAACCCTAATCCTAACCCTAACCTTAGCCCTAACCATAACTGTGATCCTAATCCCAAAACTAACCCTAAACTTCAACTCAGGCCCAACCTTAATCCTAACCATAACCATAACCCTAACCTTAATCTTATCTTAATCCAAACCCAACCCTAACCTTAACCCTTACCCTTACCTGGACCCAAACCGTAACTGTAACCCTAACCCTAAATTTAACCCTAAACAGAACCTTAACCATAACCTTAACCTTGACCCTAAGCTTAAGCATTATCTTTAAACCTAACACCAACCTCTACCCTTACCAAAACCCTGACCCGAACCCTAATCTTTAACTGTTACATTAAACTTAAACGTAACCTCAACCCTTGCCCAACTTTAACACTAACACTGAACCTAACCCCATCTCCAACACCTAACCCTAACCATAAACGTAATGTTAACAAAACCCAAACCCTAACAGTAACTCCAACCCTAACCCCAACCCTAACCATAACAATAACCCAAACCCTAATGTTTAACCCATAACCCTAAACTCGAAAATAACTTTAACCCTAACCCTAATCATTCTCAAATCGTAACCGTAACCCTTACCCTAAAGCCAACCCTAATCCGTAAGCTTTATTGTAACCTTAATCTTCCCCCGGACTGTGATCCTAACCCTAACCATAAACATTAAATTTTAATCCTAATTCCATTGTGTCCATTACCTTAATCCTAACCTGAATCCCAACCCTAACCTCAACCCTAACCATAAGCCACACGCTGACACTTAACTTCCAACCCCAAAATCTACCTTGAACATAACCCTAACCCCAACCCTAATGTTTCCTCAACCTTAACCCTAACCCTAACTCTAACTTGATTGTAACCAAAGCCAACCCTAACCCTTAAACACGGACCGTAATCTTAACCCTGACCATAACACTTAAGCTTAAGCTTAACCTCAACCCTAAGCATTAATCCTAACCCTAACACAAACTGTAACCTTAATCCTAACCCTAACTTTGAACAAAACCTTAACCCTAACTGTAACCCTTACCTCAACCTTTACCGTAACCTCAACATTTACTTCAACATTGATTTCTAATCTTCATCTTCATTTGTTGGTTTTCACAGTTTTTAAATTATCCTATGTACCCAAGCACTAGAAATTCAATATAGCCATAAAATTACAAAAAGAGAATTGAAAATGTTGGTTTCCGTCATAGAATTACCCTTAAAATAGGAATGGTCCTATTTAGCTTGGTTTAAAGAAAAAATGGGAATTTTTCATACGATTATTCTATAAGCCTAAATATAGATTTGAACAATTGAAAAAAACAACTGAAAGTATTGGTTTCAGTGATGAAAATTTTCTTTTTGTACCTATTTAGCATGATCAAAACTGTATAATCTGATACAGTAATGCCATAGATTTGAAAACTACTTGAAATACTTTCAATCACCTTCAATGATGGGAATTCTCTTATTTTTGCAAAATCCATTGTACAACAATACTATAGTATGCCCTTAAAATAGTATCAAATGGAAACATTTTCAATTCATAAAATATTCTGTCCCTTCGCAAAATATTATATACAATAATCAAATAACACTGAAAATTAGAGAAAACACTTGAAAACATTGATTTCCCTGTTGTAAAGGCTCATTTATACTTATTTACGTTGATTCTTGCACTTCGTAAAATCCAATATGCAGTAATGATTTAGCCCTGGAAATTATGGGAAAAAAAATATGAAAATAGTAGTTTCCTTCATAAAAAATACTCTTTCCATGCTTATTCAGCTTGGGTCTAACAAAAAATCCAATAGTTCCACAGCCCTGAATATATATTCGAATATTTCAAAAAACAAAAGAAAACATTGGTTTCAGTTATGAAAATACTCTATTTATTTCTATTTAGCATGGTTTTGAAACTTTGCAAAATCTATGACAATTCAATAACTGAAAATTAGAGAAAACACTATCATGTTAAAAATGTTCACCTTATGCTTATTTCCCTGCTTTTGTACTGAAAATTCCTACAAACACTTTATAACATTTGTTTCAATGCTAAATATGATCTGTATATTCACATTCTCTTTGGATTTGCTAAAACTTCTCCGTTTATAGGCATATATATTGACTTGGTTATGACACATTATCAAATCTGTTATTGAGCAATGCTATAGCACTGAACATCATAATAAACACTTGAAAACATTGGTTTCAATGTAAAAGTTGATATTTGAAAATCTTATACTTGATACTTAAAAATCTTATAACCTGGAAAATGGTAAAAATGATTGTAAACTCATACCAATGCTATATAGGCTTTATTTATGCCTGATTAACTTGCTTTTGATACTTCCCAAAATCCAACATACCATAATTTCATAGTATAGAATATTAGAAATATCATCTGCAAACATATTGTAATGCTCTGTTTATATGTGTTTGGTGTGGTTTTGACACTATAAAATCTAATACAGAATAATTCCATAGCACTGGTTATTATAAAAAAAATTAAAAACATTGGTTTTGATGCAAAAATCTTGATAATTTACGCCTACTTAGTTTTGACACTTTGTAAAATCTATCATACAGCAATGCTACAGCAGTAGGAATCAGAGAAAACATTTCAAAACAGTTTAAATGCCTTACATGCTCTGCTTATTTTGTAAAATCCATTACATATGCCTGAAAATCACAAATAAACCCTCGAAAACGTTGGTTTCAATGCTAAAATCCCTCATGACTATTTTGGTTAATTTTAACTATTACATGATATAAGCCTGAAAAAAATAATTGAAAACATTGGTTACAAAGCTATTAGTGCCTATTTGACTTGATTTTGACCATTTCCCAAATCCATTATATAGCAATGCGATTGCTCAAAAGTGTTTATGAAAAAATGCAATGTATCAAAAATGAGTTAAAACTTTTTTAGCCTTGAAAGCTGTGTTTCCAAGGATTTGTGAGTTTGAAGGCTATAGCATAAATAGGGATTTAAAGTGTTAAAAAGGAGCCAAAACAGGACTTGATAGGGCATTTTCAGCTTTTAAAGGAGTGTTTTCATGGGGTTTCTGAGCACTATAGCATTGCTCTTTATAGGACCTTGGAAAGTGTTTGAAACAACACAAAACCTGTGGACAGCATTTTTAGCTTGAAGAGTCTTTTGAAGGAGTTTTCAGTAAGGGCCCGAAAAATATCAAAAACAAGCCTGATCAAGCTTTGATATGCCATTTTTAACTTGTTTGAACTTGGCAGGCGATGATTTTAGCAATGTCTAGTTTTGATTGCTCTTCATAGAATTCTGAGAAGTGTTGAAAACTGGTTGGTTCAGGCCTTTATAAGGCATTTTTCAGAATTGAAAACAGTGTCTTGTATGGGTTTCAGTGTATTTCAGATCTATAGCATTGCATTACATATAATTCTGAAAAGTGTTACAAACAAGACAAAACAGAGTATTTTTAGCTAACATAAAGGCCTTAATTGGCTCGTTTTTGTTTTGGAAGCAATGTTTTCAAGGGTGTTGCTTTTAAAGCAGCATCCTTAGGACAATACAGAGAGTTTTACAGTTAGTATTGTTGTGCATAAGCTTTTGAAATGAGAGATGTAAGCAGAGTGTTCTCAACCTTAAAGCAGTGTATTCATAGGGGGTTTTATGAGTTTTCGGGGTACATCATTGCTATAAATATGCTTTTCTAAAAGGGGTTTCAATGAGTTTTAGCATTATTCTTCATAGGCTTTTGAAAACATTTCTAGCTTTGAAAGCTGTTTCAGAGAATTTCAGGGCTTTATAGTATTGCTCTAAATAGCAATTTGAGAAGTTTTAAAACAAGCCAGAACAAAGCATTTCTAGCTTAGAAAAGCAAATCTTTTTGAAGGGATGGGGTTTAACAGAGCATTTTCAGTTTTGAAAGTAATGTTTTCCTTGGGATCCAAATAGTTTAAGCACTGTAACATTGCTCTCCATAGGTTTTTGAAAATGAGTGAACCAAGCCTAAAGGTTTAAGAAGCATTTCTGTGAGTTTTTCGTTTATCCTAACACTCTTTGTAGGCTTTAGGGAAGTGTTAAAAAAGCTTTTTCAAAAAGAGCTTGAGTGTGATTAAGAGCTATTGCACTGCCTTGGGTTTAAAAAAAAAAAACTTTTGAAACACACCGAAACAGGACTAAACAGAGCAATTTTTAGCTTTGAAAGCAGGGGCTTTCAGTTAGTTAAAGGGCTTTGCATGTAATTTTAGAAACTTTTAGGTATGATGAAACTAGCTCTAATAGAGCATCATCAGCTTTGAGAGCAGTGTTTTTATCAGGTTCTGTTAGTTTTATGACTTTAGCATTTCTCTTTTTGTCTTTTGTCTTTTTAAATGTTGTGACAACAGTCTAAAACATACCTAAATATATTTATTTTCAGATTTGAACGCAGTGTTTTCAGGAGTTCAAAAGATCCCGAAGACAGCATTTTAATCTTTGAAAGTACTAAAGCATTTCCCCTCATAGGCTTTTGAAAAGTGTTGAAAACGACCAAAAACTGGCCTAAACTTTAGTTGTGTTTTCCAAGGGATTCCAGTGCTATAGCATTGTTCTAAGTGTGCTTTTGAAAATGTCAAAATATGCCCAGAGTGGTTTAAACTGAGGATTTTCAGCTTTAAAAGCTTTTAAGCACCTCTAAGTAGGCCTTTGAAAGGTAATAACAATGAGTCAAACAAAACAGGTCTAAAAATAGCATTTGGCTCGGAAAAACAAACTAGAGGAGACCTCTCAAAGAGTTTAAAGACTCTTTATGACTTTTGAGTGGCACTGCTCTTTATGAATTTTGAAAAATGTTAAGCCAAAACAATCATAAGAACATTTTCAGCAAGAAGTTTCAGGTGAAACAAAGCCTCTCTACCTTTGGAATCACTGTTTCAAAAGGATCTCTCTGTTACATTGCTCTAAATAGAATTCTGAAAAGTGTTTAAAAAGCCAGGAAGGATAGGCCTATTCAGAGCAAATTAAGCTTGAAAAGAATCTTCTGAGGTGGGTTCAGTGAGATTCTACAAAGACCTTTGAAGAATGAGTTAGTTCCACAGCATTGCTCTTAAAAGGAATTTGAAAATTTTCGAAAATATGTCAAAACAGAGCATTTCTAGCTTCAAAAACTATGGATATAACAGAAAATGGTTTATACGCTTTTGAAAATCTTAAAAAACGTTAAAACAGACACAAGATTTTTTTAGCGCTAAAAGCATTTTTTCCAGGGGTTTAAATGAATATAAGCACTATAGCACTGCTCTGAACTGGTTTCTTGAACGTGTTAAAAACAAGAAAAGCAGACCTAAAAGCATTTTTAGCTCTGAGAGCAGTTTACAATGTGATAACATTGCTCTAAATAGTCTTTCTAACCCATGAAGAGACTAAGTTTTGTCATCAGCAGGCGAACGTTCATCTACAATTTTTTCTGACGTTCAGCCTATTTCCAGTTGATATCCCTAATGGAGTCGCAGTATGTTTTGCAGTGGTTCCCATAAGCTTTCAAATTGTTTCTGTAAGTTTTTAAGGATTTGGAATATGTTTTCAAGCGGTTTCCGTGAGTTTTCAAGAGGTCACAGTAAGTTTTCAATATGTTTCAGTAAGGTTTCAACGGTTTCCCGCTGGCTTTCAAAAGCTCTCTGTGGAGTTTCTTGGGATTTCCGTGAGTTTTTAGGTGGCGTTATCAAGTTTTCAAATGGCTTCAGCAACTTTTGAAATGGTTTCCATAAGTTTCCAAGGAGTTTCAGTAAGCATTCAAGTGGTTTCAGTAAATTTTCAAGAGTATGTATTTTAGGGTTACGTTTTGTAGTAAGGTTCAAAGTGATTTCAGTAAGATCTGAAACAGTTAGGTTGTTTTCAAAGTGTAGTCAACGGATTTCAATAATTTGTTAAAGGGTAAGATTTTTTTTTCAACGTGTGTTATCAAGGGGATTACAGTGAGTTTGCTAAAGTTTTCAATAAGCTCTTAACGAGCTTTTTTCATTCAGTGTCCGTAACTTTTCAGAAGATTACAATAAGTTTCAAGGTGTTGCAACGTTTTGAAATGGTTTCAATATGTTTTGAAAGGGTTTCAGTGAGATTTTAAGAGTTTTCAGTCCGGTGTTTTCCGGGGTTCTCAGTAGTTCCACAATGGTTTCTATAAATTTTCAAATGGTTACCGTAAGTTTTCCAATGCTTTCAGTAAGTTTTCACCGGTTATTTTCTCCAGCGATTTCCGTATGTTACCAAAGGGTTTTCAGACGCTTCCAGTGAGTTTTCAAGTGGTTTCCAAAAGGTGAAAGTAAGTTTTCAAAGGGGGTTCTGTACGTTTTTCGTAAGTTTCCGAAAGGTTACAGTAAATTTCAAAATGTTTTCATGAAGTTTGTTGAGTTTTCAAGGACTCCCAGTGGGTTCTGAATATATTTCTGTAATTTCTGTAATCAATTCATCAATTCCGTTATTTATCATTTGTTATTCAGTGTTTTAAAGGTTGCAGTATGGTGTCATGAGTTTTCAGAGTGTTTTCCCCATACTTTTCAGTGAGTTTTCGAAGGGTTTTCAGCGAGTTCCAACGTGATATCAGGAAGTTTCTTAGGAGTTTTGACATTTTCAAAGATTTCCACTGATTTCTCTAAGGGTTCCCGTAATTTTCCATCGTTTTAAAAGAATTACACTATAGAAATAACGTAATTTTTCTAGAGGTTCCAGTTATTCTTCGAAGGGATTGTGTTCCCAATGATTTTATAAGTTCTCGATAGGTTCCAATATGTTTTCAAATAGCTTCATTAGATTTTCAAGGTTTTCCATGTATTCCTGTGAAGGTTTCAATAGGCTTTGAAAGTTTGTTTTGGATAGCTGACCATATTTCGAGATAAAAGGGCTAACAGTCTCCTTTCTCGGGAGAAGTTCGTATCATGGACAGGGAATGCTGTTTGAAACTGAGGAAAATCAAGGAAGCAGCCCATATCAACGTCAATTGAATGCATATCACTATGCATTCCACTATTCGACAGGAACAAGGTATAAAAATCCAGGCTAAACAAAGAAAGAAAATGGAATCGACATTACCTGAATCCTACGTTGTAACGTGTCTATCATTGGAAGATCGTTCACCACTACCATACGAAAATTCTTTCTTACACCATCACATACAGATAGCAAAACCCCCAAAGCCCGTAGAATGAATCGACCGAAACGTTAATTGAATTTCTTCTAGTTGCTTGTGACGTAACACAAACAACTAGAAATAATTCAATCATCCGAAAAACACAATTGAAAGTTTTACAGTATGATTCTCAGGGATTTCCGTATGTTTTCGAAAAGTTTCTGTCGGTTTTCAAATGGTATTCTAGGCTTGAAATGGGATTTAAAGGCGGATTCTGCGTGCCTCCGGGAGGTTTCAGTATGACCTCGATATACATACACACACACATATATATATATATATATATATATATATATATATATATATATATATATATATATATATATATATACATACATGGTATTCTAGGCTTGAAATGGGATTTAAAGGCGGATTCTGCGTGCCTCCGGGAGGTTTCAGTATGACCTCGATATACATACATATATATATATATATATATATATATATATATATATATATATATATATATATATATATATATATATATATATACATATATATATATATATATATGTATATATATATATATATATATATATATATATATATATGTATATGTATATATATATATACAGTATATATGGTATAGATCAGGCTAGCATAATACAATAATATATCAGTAATATAAAGCCATGTCTGATGAGGCCCAAAGAGGGCATAAAATGAGCTAGTTTGTGTAGCGAATCCACATTCTACTATATATATATATAAGAATAATATATCTTATAAAGGCTCATATTCATAGCTACCCAATAATTGGTGACCCTCAACTGAATTAAGTGCAAATTTGTATTTCTTTTCGTTACGAAAAATACGAGGAGTTAGTTTCTTCTCTCTTCACAGTTCGGTTTATTCAGATTAAATGTCTTCCGACTATAGTGATGAGTTCGCAAGACCTACCTTTTCTTAATTTCTAGTCATGATTCTATCTGAAGGGAGCGAATATAGCGATGAAATGAATCACCGGTCAGAAACATAAGTTAAATTTCTCTGTTACTTCATTACCCGACACTCTGGTTCCTGAAACTAAAGATTTCCCTGATAACACACCAGCTTGAAACGCTTACACGTTGAAAGTGATCGTGATCCCGAGAACTTTCATGCCTGAACAGAAGAAATTGAAACAGCGTCTGACGACTGAGACGTTAGGCGAACGAAAACCTTCTCTGTTTTTACGCCACATACGGTCGTTTGCAGGTGGTGACCAGAATGACAATATTCTGCAACACACTTTTTTAGAGAGAATGCCCACAGAAATTCAGCCCATTTAGCTTCTGTGGACCCCAAATTACCCCTCGATAGAGTGGTCGACATAGCCGACTAAATTGTGGACAGGACTCTCACGGTGTTTCCAACCGTTGTTAGTGCCAACGTGCCAGATAGCACCGACGTTGTCGATCACCTTGTGAAACTCATAGAATCCTTAAACTACAGAAGTGAAAACTCGACTGTTGAACCAGCTCGCAGCCACTGGAAAGATCGAGGTGAAAGTCAAGGTCGAGAAGTCCATTACTCTGTTGGTATCACAGAAGGCATGGGAAGCTGGCAAGGAAGTGTTTGCTTCTCTGTACATTTTGTTCTATCCTGGGAAATTAGAACCTGCTGAACCTAGAACCTGCAGAATCTGCTGACTAGTTCTGTTCGCCCTACTTCTACTACGAAGGAAGGTTGTCTACTACATATTTTCGTCACGGCCATGGGCCTAAATTTCTTGATGGATAGTGGTGCACAAATTTCGTTCGTACCTGCCACCCTAGAAGATACTGTCTATCTTCTAGGGTGGCAGTCTAGAGAAATTAACAAGAGGAGCTGTCAATGGCTCTCTAATTCATACATTCAGTCAGAGAAATGTAAACGTCAATATTGGCCTACGGAGAAATTTTAAATAGGTCCTCACCATCGCAGAGGTTGCTACACCTATACTAGGGGTAAATCTTACAGAGCCCTTCGGACTCATAATAGAAAGACGGCTGATAAGACCCTGTAACAAGTCTTAAAAACAAAGTCCTCCACCGGGCTAAGTTAATCAAGTCCCTCCATAGCTAGTTCTAGTATTAATCCTAAAGAAATAAATTTACTCAGAAAGTTCCCAGAAACCCCAAATCATAACGACAGATCCTCTTGTCCATGTGCGTCCCAGACACATAGCACCCGACAAGCAAAAATGGAATTCGACCATTATTTAGCTATCTGAAAGTAGTACGGCTTCTCCACTCCTCATGGTTTTGAAAAAAAAGGCGGCACTTGGTGCGCATGCGATTATTTTAGTGCCTTGAATTTTGTAACGCCCCTTCCACATTCACACGACATCATGGCACAAATCCAAGGAAAGAATCTTTTCTAGAACAGATTTAACCCGGGCTTATCACCAGATTCCGGTAGAACCCGCTGGCGTGCCGAAGACAGCGATAAAGACATATTTCAGTCTCCTCTGCGGCCCTTTTGGACTTTTAATCTTTAAAACATTTCATGAACCGTGTTTTACATGGGTTAGACAGTAGTTTTTCATACATCCACGATGATAGCCAGTTCATCCCATGAGGAACACTTAGTACATTTGCAAAAGGTTTTTGGATGTTGTCATTAATCTGATAAAGTGTCAGTTCGGAAAATCTGAAATAGATTTCTTAGGACACAGGATTAGTGCTGCTGGTGTTTCTACCCTCCCTGGAAAGACTGGAGCCATACGCAACTTCCCTGCTCCGGATACAATGAAGAAATTACGCCTCTAGGCGTAACTTCTACAGGAAACTCATCCCAAATTGTGCGAACATTCTCAGACCACTGACATAAAGAACTGTGATATTACCCTATCTAAGGAGGTATTGACAGCCTTTGACGATATAGAGAACAACTTAGCCAATACCACAAATCTTCCTTTTTTTTCCTGCCTGACACGGAGTTGTGCTAAGCCTGTTACGCCTTAGATCGTTCCGTAGGTTCTGTGTCATAACAGAAAGTATGAAGTTCATGGCAACTGATAGCTTTTTTCTCGCAAAAGTTGGTTTCCACGAATTTGCGTTACATAATTTCCGGAGGAGAGCATATTCTGCAGTACGTCATTTTTGCCATCTGCTGGAAGGTCAAAATTTCTATATTCCCACTGATCACAAACCACTCTTCAGTACGTTCCGGGCTGAAACAGATAGACACAGGTGAGTGTCTATCTGTTTCAGACTGAGCTGTGATTAAAAGTCCAAGAGATGTTTATTCAGATTTACTCCTCCAATACACTGACAATATTTGCCACATCAAATGTCACAGCAGAATTCTCTCTCGAACCATTAACGCCCTTATGTTGAACCCTTCAATCGATGTACTAGCCATTGCTGCAAAACAACTCAACGACACGCAGCTACAACATTGTATACAGTTAACGAACATAGCACTCTGTACAACTTCTCATTCTCACACACAAACTACGGAGGCAAATTGTCAACTCCATACACAACACACCACATTCGGGAGTGGAAGCTTCGATCAAGCTAGTTGCTGAAAGATAAGTGTAGCCAAGAATGAAACCTGACATCTGCCGATTGGCACATGTCTGCATGGCATGTCCGAAATAAAAAATTAACATGCACGTGCGTGCACCGATTGGCGAGTTTCCCTGTCCTGATGTGCAGTTTTCACACATCCATATCCACATCACAGGACCCGTACCACCATCAAACGGCTACACGTACTTGCTGACCTGTGTCGACCGAAACATGCGCTGGTGCGAGGCTTTCCCTACCAATACCACCGCTGCGTCTCTTTGGTAATCACAACCGACTGAGGACGGCAATCGAGTCAAGCTTATTTCAACTACTGCCAAACCTCCTGGGTATCAAGAGAGTTCATTAACTGCCTATCATCCCTGAAGCACCACTGACCACTGGTTCTTCTTGGACTCCGTACTGCTATGAAGACAGACTTGAAATGTTCATCAGCAGAACTAATCTATGAAACAACATAACACCTTCCAGGAAAACTGGTCATTAATACACATGTTGAACCGACGAACATTGATTCTTTCCCCGAAAGAATTTACATGACGCAAATATCACATTCCTAAACAAGGAAGGCAAACAAAAACATATACCTATATGATGCATTACATACATGTACACATGTTTTGGTACAAAACCACACACACACAAACATCCTCTTCAAACAGCCCATAAAGGCTTGTACAAAGTCATACACTGATAACCATATTACTCATCAAAAACACAAATCAGATCATATGTATGACCATATTGAAACCAGCCTCCTTTGATACATCGACGAATTACACAACCACAGGACCATCTACATCAGAACAACCAGCACAAGAACAACAACTACAGCAAACACTCCGACACAGTCAATAAAAGCCAGGACACGTGTCAGACACCAGGTGCAATGGCCTGAACAGTTTCGCCCAACATATATGTAGTAGTTTTTCATCAAAAATTGTGTCTGCAGAAAACTTCTGTCTTTTTTTTGATTTCTATGAAAATCAAACATTAATATTGTTAACCATTTCGATTGATTTTTTCCGTGTTTGTTAAGAATAAAACTAGCTGCGTATTAAACTTGTTTTTGCATTTAAACAGTGAACACTATTTCAAAAAATTTGTATTGCTTGATCTATTCTGGTAATCGATTTGGAGACTAATATTTATAGCCACCCATAGTAGTGTGTTTAAAAAATCTGTGGTTGTCTGGAGCTGATGTCATGGGGAACTTTTAAAAATCTTCGTTGGAATCAAATGGCCGCCATTTGTTATGTTTGAAAGTAGGTGCAGGTCACTGAATTAGTAAAAGTTGACAGGGGGATTAATCATCTTAAGGCCGACGTCTTCCTTGGCTGATGTGATGCAAGGGATGTCATTTTTCTAAAATAATTATTTGAATCAGCTCCTGATCCAGATGAACCTCAAGGCACAGACACCTTACAGAAAAATTATTCAAAAGAAAATACAACTTTACCTTTCAAAAAGTTCGTCATCATCATCAGTCTTTTAACATTTGTCGTTGGACATAGACCTTCCCCACGATCCACCACATTTCTCTATCATGAGAGCCAGTGTTTTCTGAATTTGTCAAGTTCGACTATCCATCTTGTATTTTGTCGGCCTCGATTCCGCATAGAGATCCGTTATCCTAGATAGTGTAGCGTTCTACTCTCCCCAGTTTTGCATCTTAGATTTTGACTGTTATGTCCTTATTCTTGATGTGATTGTTGCACATCAATTTTGTTTCACTGAAGTTCATGTGTTGGTCGACTCTTTTGCTTTCTTCGTTTAGTTCATCTAGCATTAATTAGGGGTTGTATAGGTTCTCTGCAAAAAGGACGATATCGTGTGTAAATCTGAGGTTGCTCGCCGTCTACTTTGATTCCTATATTTTCCCTAGTCCAGGTTACGGAAGATCGTCTCGAGACAAGTTTTGAAGAGTTTGGGTGAGCTGGTATCGCCTAGTCTTACTTCCTTTTCGGAGTTGGAAGGCTTCAGAGTCTTTATTTAGCCTGATAAAGGAGTTGCTGTAATTGTATATATGTTGCAGTACTTTGACAAATACAGGGTCTACACCTTGTAGATTGATAGCCTTTGTGACCATAGGAATTTCTACTGAGTCGAATGCCTTTTCGAAGGCTATAAATGCTGCAGAAAGTGGCATTTCATATACTGCTGCTTTCTCTTTCATCAGGTTTATTGAATGGAGATGTTCCATGGTTGAGTAACTTCTTCTCAATCCAGCGTTTTCCCGTGGTTGGTTTTCATCTAGTGTTTTAGTGATCCGATTGGTGATGATTTTTGTGAAGAGTTTATAAATGCAGTTGAGTAGGCCCGTTGTTGTTGAGGTCTTTGGGGTTTCCTTTCTTTATGTAGAAGCATTATAATGGTCATCTTCCAGTCTTTAAGGACTCTACTCTGTTTGAGATAAAAGTTGAACAGATTAGCCAGTTTTTTGTAGACAGGCTTTTTTGAGTAGATCGATGGTGATGTTATCTGGTCCAGGGGCCTTTCCCTTGTTCGTTTGTTTGATAGCTTGTTTTACCTCCCATGGTGTAACTTCAGGAAAGTCCTCGAACTGATTGTCAGCGTCTTGCGTATCCTGGTCATTACTTACTTGTCCAAATCTTGAAGAGTTGAGTTCTTGGCAGAATTCTTTGGTGCATTGTCGACAATTTTGTCTCCGTTTTTTTCGAGTATGCTAGTTATTTGTTTCTGTTCTATACTGAGAGCTTTGTTTATTGCTCTGGAACCTCACCGTTTTTCGAGAGTGGTTTCGATGATTGCTGTCATATACCTTCTTCCGTCTTCTCTTAGTTTCTTTTTGATTGTTTTGTTTAGTTTAGCCTCCTCTTTTTCACTTGTTGGTGGTGGTTTGAGATTTCTGTGCTTTTCAATGAGTTGCCTGATTTTGCCCAAGATTTTGCTGATAGTCTGTGTCTTTTTTGGTTTAAACATATTGGCAGCTTCTATTAGAGAGGTTGTTATTTTGCTGTGGAGTTTATTGATGTTGGTGTCGTTTTCATCGGTGAGGATTTTAAATCTGTTTTTCAATTCTAGCATGAAGGGTCAGGAGAGTTTATTTGGTACGTTTAGTGGTTGCAGTTTGGTGTGGAACATTCTTCTGCGTTCTTTATTGGTGTTCACTTGCATCTTACATCTTACCATTCTATGGTTTACTTGGTTTAGAATTTGAATGTCTCTGATGGTGTGGATTTTGTCCGTTAGATCAATTAAAGTATTCGCAGGAAAAGATTATCTCCTCCCCGCAGAAAGAAGTTTTGGAAATAAAGCTTTGGGCACATCTTGAACTCTCGACTCTTTTGTCTTTGGAAGTCTATCTACGGCAACAGCTATATTACTAGAGCTGTTTACGGCTGCCAGGAAATCAAATGTAACCCTCCAACTCATCTTTCATTTTCCCCGATCGTTCTGCATCATTTCTTATTGGTTTCATGTACACTACTACTACTACTGCTACTACTACTAGTATTGCACACAAAACCGTAAAAATTGTAGTATTACAATACTATTTTATTTTTTTATTAGATGAAGTATCACCAACCATTATTAATTTTTGACTCGTATTTTCTTTGATCTTAACTTTTAGTTGCTTTTCATTGCAACTGTCAGTGGTTGTGAATAAGCAGTATTGATCTAAAAATATTTTTTTAAAAAGAGTTCTACGCAAGAATCTGATGCGCTCCCTTTTTACCACGGAGAGTTTGCCTATATACAACAACTGCTCGGTTCACTCACTGCCGTTGACTGACAGACAGCCCAAATAAGTTGCAATGAAAAACAACTAAAAATTAAAATTAAAGAAATTGCCAGTCAACAAACAATAATGGTTTACTAAGTCTCGTCCAAACAAATTATAGGAATTCTTGGTGGTTCTAGTGGCATGCATACAATCCTCTAGATGTGTAAGAGGACAGGATGATGTACGAAGAGAATGCACGCCAAGTATGAACTGAGTCACGAAGATGAAACAAAGTAAAAAGTTCTTTTTACTTTGTTTCATCTTCGTGTCTTAGTTCATTCATATATTTTGGATAGACAAATAATATGCACGTTTAATACAAGAGCATAAATGACAAATGAAAATGAAAATGAAGTACATATAAGAATAACATAAGATCGTGTAAAGTGATAAAAAGAGAAGAGATAGTGAAAGGTTGGAGGTTTCTTGTCATTGACAGTACCGGCGTCGAAGTCGAAGCGGAGTTGTCCGAAATGCTCTGGAATCCGTATGGCTTGGATCGTACCAAGGAATACGTGGAAACCTGGTTCAGTGTGCGAGCCATAATGCCAAGTTGTGTGCGTTAACTTCGGGGCTATTCTCTGACGCTGATTGACTCTCGACAGACAGACCATAAAAGACAGAGAACATGGAGTTTTATCCATGCATGTTTCCGGAAGTAAAGAAATCTAGGAAAGATTATCGTGACTATCGGATCGTAAAAAGCCTTACTATTTCATTCACAGGAGTGAAAGGTGTATACGCACTTGTAGCACGTGGTGAAGATACGGTGACGTAGCTGAGTAGCTGTGCGTATGTGTGAGGCTCGATATCGGTGAAATGAAATGGGCAAAATTAGTTCATGGATAGGTCACAGTGAAAAAACGGTCAAGATTGGATCAGCCAGAGGGTCGGCGAAATGATAACAATCCTAGGAAGAAGGAAAGAGAGAGAGAAAGAATGGCCGGCAACAAGTGCCAGGGCCAAAGGTATGACCAGCTGGTGCCAATGAGCAGTGGACCATGTGCGTCCAAGGATTTCATAGGGGTGGGAGGGGGAATTGACATTCTCGATATCTAGCCAAAAGAAGAGTTTCGTATTCAATTCCTAAGTAAAAGGGGGCTATAAAGCATTAAATCAGAATGATTACACAGAGAGTAATTGAGTGTAATGAGTGTGGAGTTCAAATATTCTTCAGCCAAAACTTGTCAACCAACATGTTTATGTTTCCCTGCGTTCATTACGAAGTACAACTACAAAACATCCCGAGAGTCCATAATTCTAAAATGTTGATTTGTTCATTCATATATATAGTGACGATGTAGGAAAACTTCTAATAATTCAAAGTATACAGAATAAACAAATTATCAGAACCACCTACGTCGTCTCTTGCCCTGACTATCAAATGAGAAACCCGAAAGTCTATCATGTCACAAGCACAATCTTTGAATCTAGTCTCCTCCTCGTTGGCCACTGTGTCAATAAGACATTAGCTAGACCGCTCTCTATTTTTACCTCTCTGTCCATCTGGGGCACGTGGAGGACGCGTGCTCTGGACAGGGATCAAAACCTTCAACAAAATGTAGGTAAGCTGTATACACTTTTACCATTACAATTAACTCGGCCACTTGAAACAGATGGAAACCCTTCAATATTCAGTACTTGCGTGTTTATTTAGGAATATCACTAAAATGATACAAAACATTCAAATTCCAAAGACATTAACTAAACAGGTATTTTCCTTTGTTCGTTTGAGTGAATTTGTTTTTCTAAGGTTGTGTTCTATAACTCTCCAACTCATCCACCTTATTTTATGGTACCCACCCCCTTCCTCCCATAAACATTTAAACCTTACATCTGCCAAAAAGTAGCCATAAAAAATACCTAGATCCATCACAAAATTTAATCGTTTCTTCTCTAGCCCATAACCCAACCTTCTACAAAATATCAGTGAAATTAAACTTTTGGAGATATTGTGTGGACAAGAGCCAGTCAATGAAAAAATTTTCTTTAAATATCTCTCAATTTAAAACAATATTTCTGGATCCATCCCCAAATTTAACCATTTCTTCCATAGCACATAACCTACACTTCCAGAAATTACATTCACATTCATTGACAACTTTTGTGTCGACAAACAGACGGATACACACGAGACAATACCTCCCCCAACGTCGTTGACAGAGGTGAAAAAAAACAAACAAACAAAAAAAAGCAATATGAACACCCTGTAACATTTGCGCTGTTAGGGTATTTGTGCTGTCGGTTAAGTGCAATCGGTTTCATGCAGGATTAGAAATGGATGTAATGAAGACACAGGTTACTGGTTATTGTATTAAACTTAAGATTCCAGTAATCTTGGCCAATTTCTCCTTGTTATTTTGACCCTTCTGGGGACTGCCACACTGCTACTGCCGGTGTTGACAGAAATCTGGTATAAAATCAAAGATGTGAAAAAATCAACCCACTTCGTTCCGGCACTCCTTCGATGAAAGGTCTGATTCCTCTTTTCTCTTGTTTCCTCTTTCCTTCAGTTCTTCTATCTATTCAAGGACGTTTCTCTTCTAAAAGCATCTTTCCAAACAAGCTCAATTCTATCCAAAAACTCTCACAGCTTTGTCTATATATGATTGCTTGTAGATAGTGGTGCCCAAGTTTCTTTTGTTCTTTTGTCCATAAAGCTAATAAAAGCTTTGGCCAATTTAATATCGGAAATATATGTCTGGCCGAAGATCAGAACCAACATTTGACAATAGCCACAAGCTTGCATCGCGTGCCTAAAAGCAAAAATATGCAGGCAACAGACGAAAGGTGCGCACACATACATATAGACATTGTAGGCCCATTACCACCTAGCAATGGGTACACCTATCTACACACGTGCATTGACCATTCCAACCAATGGCTAGAAGCCATATCAATCATGTGCCCAACTGCTGAGATGGATAGCCTGGTTTGGGGTCCCGTTTGTAATAACAACCGACAGAGGACGCTAATTTGAAAGCTACCTATTTAACAAATTTACGGACCTCCTGGGCGCTACATGAGTACGCACAATATAATTCCATCCAGAATCGAAGAGTTTGACCGTGCAATTTCAAGTCTCTCTGAAAACCCTATTAAAGGCACAACTGGACTACATTCATTGGATGTACCATCTGTCATTAGTGTTACTGGGACTATGTTCTGCTATAAAGACATAATTACACTGCTCATCAGCAGAGCTGGTCTATGGAACTACACTGCACCTTCCTGGACAACTACCAGATAGGACATCATACTTCAATAGACTATCGTTTAAAATGGCGAACATTACTCCTACACACACACAAAAAACAAAAAGAACAAAAAAACAAAAACATAAACACCTACATTCCTAATCACCTGCTCACATAAGTTAGTGCAGAACCTCAAAAAAGGAAATCTGTTGCAACCGGCCTTCAAAGGTCTATACAAAGTCTTGAACAGACGCGAAAAAATTTTTGAATACTCGCTATTAACAATCATAAACGAATCGTCTCAATTGATACGCTGAAACCAACTTTCATTGACAGAGCACACAAGGATTCAGACAAATAAAACCCATAAAAAGTGCAAATCATACACCACAATCACACAAAACAGCACAGACACAGTCTATAAACACTACTACTCGATCTGGGCTTTGCATTCGATGGCCGTGGTTACTTAAATTTTATCGAGATATCGCAACGATATCTCTAGCAGGGGATTACTGTAGGGATTCCAGTAAGCAGACTACTTATCTATCCTTGGCTACTTCCTCCTTGTTATTTTGACCCTTCTGGGGGCTGCCACACCACTACAGCTGATGTAAACCACATCTTATTTCGAACAGATTGAGATTATTGAACATTGAAAATACCTGTCGTTGCATATAATGTTAGAGTAAGAATCTGAAATAGAAGAAAATGTAACAAAGTTTGATTTATACATGAAAAAGTTGAAATAGAGAAACATATTGGAATCCAAAGCTCTATATAACCGATAGACAAAATGTCGCAGAACAGGTACACAAGGGATGTAATTATAATGGGATTTTTTACAAAGAGAAGAGTTCAACAAATGCTATTTTGCCCAGAATGGGATGTATACTAGTATACACATTTCCTTTTGTAATAACGTATTTCGCGTTATAATAGGCGTCTGTATTCGGACTGATACAAATACTAGTCTGTGTAGAACGACCATTTAAGAAATGATAACTTTTCCCATTGCTTAATCTCCACTTGTCCATGATCAATTGATTCATATCAATTATTTTCGTAGAATTCTTTGAGAAACCGTATGTACACCAAATAAAAACTGGCACACGTGAAATAATTGCAATATTATGTGATTAGGACATATAACTACGGCGTAGAGAAGATAATTGTGCATGGATCTGTTCCAAATGTATTCAGTCATATTGTAGGCTACCGTCCAACCACCTCCTCAGAATGTCATACAAATTTGTTGAGAACCGTAACAGACATCTAACAGACACACCTGAATGTATCCATAAATGTAATTGTAAAAGAAAATGTAAAGACATCCGGAAGAAGTATCTAGATTCACCCCAAAATTTTGCCACATCTTTCTCATTTCATTGCCTACCCTTACACTAAATGTCATTGGAACAACTGTCAGAGATACAGACAAAGCATTTTAGCTATATTCTGAAGTTTTGACTTAATATCACGATGTAGGG